>VDFB02056351.1:42120810-42224918 GCA_007258455.2 Sequoia sempervirens | reverse complement strand
TAGGGGCCTAGTTTGGACCCCCATGATCCTGCACTGACCCTGATAAGATCATTTACAACAAAATATCTCTCATCATGCACTGTACCATCAATGATCTTCGAAGCCCACTCATCCTTAGCATATTCAGCTGAAATTTGCCTATTGGAACACAAATGTGGCCTCTGAGATAATGCATCAACAACTATGTTCTTTTTCCCTTTGACATATACTATGACAAATTCATTTTCCTACAGCTTACTAAACCACTTATGTTGTTGGTCATTCAAATCATGCTGATTGAGGAAATGTTTTAGGCTATTGTGATCCGTTTTAACAAAAAAATTAGTGCCCACAAGATACTGTCTAAATTTGGACAAAGCATGCATTATGGCCAACATTTCCTTATCATAGATGTTGTAGCTCCTCTCTATACCCCTTAATTTTCTGCTCTCGAAACATATATGATGCTTATCTTGTATCAACACAACACTAATTCCTTTGCATGAAGCATTACACTCAAGCTCAAAGTGCCTAGAGAAGTCTGGTATAGCAATAATTGGGCATGAACTCACTAACTATTTGAACTTCTCAAAACACTGGTGTGCTTGATCAATCCAAATAAAGACTCCCTTCTTTTTCAAGTCAGTAAGAGGCATTTCCTACTGTGAGAACCCCTTGAAGCATCTATAAAAACCACATAGCCCCAAGAACCCCTTATGCTGGGTGAGATTCTTGGGAGATGGCCAATCAACAATAGCCTAAATCTTATTCGGATCAACACATACACCCTCTACACTAATAATGTGCCCCAAATATAGTAACTCTATCAAACCAAAAGCACACTTGGATTCCTTGGCATACAAGAACTCCCTCTCCAGAATATCTAACACTATTCCTAGGTATGCAAGGTGCTCCTCCCAAGTCCTGCTAAAAGCCAAGATATCATCAAAGAACACAAGGCAAAACCTCCTCAGCTGATGCTAGAACACCCTATTCATACAGGACTGAAACATAATAGGATCATTGGTTAAGCCAAAAGGCATAACTAGGAACTCATAGTGTCCACAATGAGAAAGGTTGTCTTCTCCACATCCTACTCCCTAACCCGAATCTAATGGTAATTGGATCTCAAGTCAATTTTGGAGAAGAAGCATGCTTCATACAACTCATTTATTAGCTCATCAATGCATGGAATTGGATACCAATTTTTGATGGTTCTCTTATTCAAAGCACAATAATCAATACACATACAAAGCATTCCATATTTTTTCTTAGCCAAGACCACAAAAGATGCAAAAAGGCTCTTGCTTGGTCGAATATGGCCCATGTCAAGTAGCTCTTGAATCATCTTCTCTATCTCATCCTTTAATATTTTAGGATACCTATATGGAGTGATCATGATGGGTTTTGCACCCTCCTCTAGCTCTATAATGTGCTCTATGCCCCTTTCTAGAGGTCTCCCAGGTGGTATATCACTAAACACTTTTTTGTGTTTAGTCATGATAGCCTGTATGTTTGGTGGATAACTAGGCTTCTACTACTCCAACTGTGCAGGCATCATAAGACACTCTACAACCCACTCCACCTTATCATGATGGATCAATCTCTCCATCCTCCTAAAAGAGATCATTTGAAGACTACCATCTACTATTCCCCTCAACACATGTTTTCTACCATTTACCTCAAACTTCATGTCCATTTTGTGCAAGTTGAGAGTAAACTCTCCAATGGCATGAAGCCACTTCATGCCTAATATAATGTCCATCTTGTTAAATAGGAAAACTAAGAGGGGGGTGAATCAGTTGTCACAGAATTAAACCCTTAATTCAGTCATCAGAACTAATACTTAATACTACTTAAATGACTAATCATCAAATGCCAATGTAGAAACACAAATCCAACACATAGACACAATAACACCAGATTTATGTGGAAAACCTAATGAGGGAAAAACCACGGTGAGGATTAACTCACACTATAGAGAATATCAAAACTGATTACAAGAGGCTCACTACCAGAAATAAGGCTCACTACCAAAACAAGGACTCACTGTTCAACAGGGCTAACAACCCGGAGGGCTCACTACCTTAGAGATACAAAGAATACAAAGAATACTTGTTACAAAGAGACTACAATCCCAATGCAGCAAAGGATTCCACCATAATCACTCGATCTAATTGCATGAATGATAGAGTTCACCTTCTGCTCACTGCATCCAAAAACTCAGCATTATGCTTCGCACTGATCTTCCACATTCGCGTCAGACACACTCATTGAATAGAATCAATGTTGCATCTAACTACACTTCCTCTTTTCTCATATCACTCTTCTTCTTTCTCTTGTGTCATTCTTCATCATTAACTCATCTTGCATTTATACCATCTTCAACTTTGAAACATTTCCAAAGTTAGCCATCCAAATTCAAATTTAAATTAGGTTGATGCCAAAACATCCTAGGGTGGAATTAGAATGAGGGAAACCAAAACACATGCTTCATAAAGACCCAAATAGATCCAACATGCTTCATCAACCTCAAAATTAGTATTTCACACAAGGTCGGCCAAACTAGTGTAAAACACATAGAACCATTAAGAATAAAACTTCCAAATGTTGAAGGAATTAGGGAAACACAACTGTAGAACCACAAGTCATAAGAATTCATCAAAGAGAAATCTGGACCAACAACATTTCTCCCGGACCTCAACCAAAACCATAAAAAAGCATAGTTCACAACTGGTGAACACAAATTGCACTATACAATGAATCAACAACCAAAAATATGGATATAGCATCTACTAACAACCATGAACAACATATCTGAACTGCACAACCATAGGATCAAATTCAAACCAAAACCCAAAGCAACCACTGAACACCTGCAACATATCTTCATTACAATTTTCTCAATATCCTCAACATATACATCCAACAACAACTAGTTGATAACTAGTTGACCGATTGACATCAATGACAAAACCTTCAATATTTCCACAACAATTTCAATCTTTTCATTCTTGCAAAAATCTCTCCCTTTTTCATTGATGGTAGCACATGATGTGAAAAACCATCAAAGACAACATACTAGTTTTGAATACATTTTTATGTTTCTCCCCCTTAGAAGATAATCTCTTATATACATCTTCTCCCTTTTTTCACTTTTTTTTTCACATGCTTCTTTTTCTCCCCCTTTGACATTAATGGAAAAGGAAAAAGAATATTTTCCATTGATTTCTCCTTTGACATGAAAAAAAAAATACTCATAATGACAACACCTGATACTACTTGCTCCCCCTGAGAGGTAGCCACCAAAACATCAATCCAGAAGAAAGATAGATCCATAGATCCACCAGACTGATGCATCTCCATATGCATCTAGTTCAAGAAAGGAGAGGCAATAACCCCTAACTTATCCCGGAGATACTCAAAATTATCTTTAGAAAGAGCCTTTGTGAAAATATCAACAATTTGATCCTTTATCGGAACACGCTCGAGCTTTACTTCATTCTCCATGAACTCCTCTCTCAAGAAATGATACCTAATAGATATATGCTTCATCTTCGAGTGCATCACATGATTCTTAGAAATGTTAATTACACTTGTATTATCATAGAAAATAGAAATGGGATCATCATATAGCACTGTGATATCTTTCAATGTTTGTTTCATCCATAGAACTTGTGTACAACAAGATGCAATAGCAATATACTCAGCTTCAACAGTAGACAAAGAGACCAAATCTTTCTTTTTACTTGACCATGCCACCAATATGCATCCAAGAAAGAATTCACCACCACTTGTACTCTTTTTTTCATCTACACATCCAACCCAATCTACATCTGTATAGGGACTAAGTGTAAAGTCAATATCTTCAAGATACCACAATCCATAATCCAAAGTTCCATTCAAATATTTGAATATTCTTTTAACAACAACAACATGTGTTTCTTTAAGATCTTCTTGAAAGTTAGCCACAAGAAAAACACCATGCATGATATCCAGTCTAGTAGTAGTCAAATATAATAGTCCACCAAACATAGATCTATACTTGCTTAGATTAGCCTTAGGTGAATTATCAATTTACCCAATTTGCAACTAGTCACCATAGGAGTACATACCAGTTTGGAACCATCCATCCCAAACTTCTTCAACATTTTTTTCACATACTTAGACTATGAAATGAAAATTCCTTTCTTTTTTTGATTAATCTATAGCCTGTTAGCTCTCAAAAACGCAGGTAAAATACCTCAAGAGGTTGCCAATCTCTTGATACGTTTTAGGGTAACAAACAAGGCCAAATGGTTTAGACCTTCTTCTCTTCAGGTGCTGCTAGACCTAGGTGGGTGTACCTATGTGAATAAAGCAGACTTAAAGTTGTATGACTTGATTGATTTGAGTGATCTATTACAATGGCACAAAGTGTAATAGATGAAAGCTTGCTAACTATTCCTACTCCTAGTATTGAAATTGAGATATGGATGTTTTAATAAGATTTTATGAAATTCTAAAATGTGAATAGTGTGACCAGTGCCTACTTCTGTTGGGCTAATGGATTCAAGAGGTAAATAATATTTGTGTCCTATTTCTAGATATAATTCAAATTATTTGGCACTTTTATGTTTATAACTTGTATAAATAGGCAAGAGTGTAATTATCAGATTCTTCTTAATAATCCAAATGTCCTTTTCCAAATTACTGTGATTAATTAGAAGGATTTAATCATGTCTTGTAGGAACCAATTAACTGAACCACACAAGAGCAGCAAGTGTGCTTTGATAAATTGAAGAATATCCTTGATATTTCAATTTAAATAATCAGGAAATGACAACCTTGGAGACAACCAGATAATGTTTTCAATAAATTCGACAAACAATTGACACCATAATTGGATCACCAGATAAATTTATTCTTCTCCATTATATAATTTTAAAATATTTTACAATACATATCATGATTTTTTGTTTCAACAACTGTTCAAACTACCAACTATTTAACCTACTGCTTATTTCTCTTCTAAATCTCATCCTATTTCTTTTGACTTCAATTGACATATATAAATTATTTTAGGGTTACAACACTTCACATTATCCATCCGAAGTAACTCTTCATTTTGATGCAGCTCTTCGTTGAATTATCTTCGGCAAAATAAAATATTTAATTAATTGCCTTTTGGCAAATTAAATATTTTAACTTTAATCTTTATTTGTGCATCTTCACGAAAAATTAATCTTGATATTTATCCTTCACTGGCAATTTTCACGCTCAATTTTACTCATTATACATTTTCACCACGTTCCTTGGGTAAAAATAATCATCTTTGTTAATTCCTTCTTTATTCGCTTGTGAAATTTATCTTTGATTTATTACATATTTTTTCCTATGAAAATAATATTTCCCCCTCTTGCATTTGTATTTCTCATTTAAACAAATATCTTCTTGAAATAATCACCCATTGCCGACTGGTAATTCCTTTGGTGAAAAATATTACATCTTTCAATGAAAATAATTTACCTTATGAAGAAAATATTCATTTTTACCTTCATTGAATAAATCATTTTATTACTCTGAAATTTCAATACTTTAAATCTATTTTCCATATTGCTCGGATATCATTTATTTCTATTTCCAAGTTATCAGCGTGACAACCTCTATCATAGAGACTTTTATTCTTTCCCACCAATTACAATTCTCCTGCCGATGAAATTAGCCTGCTCTCCCAAAAGAATTCTCATCGGTGTAACTCACACTGTCGGGGAGACTTTGGAAAATTTGTGCCTATAGTGATATATCTCACCGATGGCATTCAGGGTTTTTACCTCTGTTCTAGAATTTTCTATCCCTTTTCGCAGGATACATCTCCAAGTGCAAGCATTTTATAAATTTTTACCCCATAGGTAAAATTGTCAACTACCATACAATCCCTCCGTAAAATGTGAAACTTAGAATTCTCGAAATAATATTTTTTTCCACCATAGTCTAATTTTATCTATTTTGTTGTTTGCATCATGGCCATATTCATTTGTCGGAGTGACATAAGGCATCAGGAAGAATTATTTTTCCCCCATCTATCTCAAATCTCTCACCGATGAAGTCTCCATCGGAAAGACTTGTATGATCGGTGTGATTTGAAATTTTTCTTTTTACCAAATTAACCTTCTTTTTCCGATCAGGCTTTGTTCTACTATGTTGTTTTTAGGGTTTACTGCTTGGATCCCTTCAAAAACTTTATGTCTAATGAAGTAGATTTTTTTGAATTCTCATAACCCTAAATACTTGGATCGGCTACTCTTGATGAAAAATACCTCACATATGTATCCATATTTGACACCTACGCCCGGAAAGATATTGCATCGCATGATATGAACTTAGATCAACTTGCCTATATTTGGGCTAAAAGATATCAGCGTAGTTCCCTCCAATACAATCTAAGAGAGAAGGTGATTTTTAGCTTAACAAAAATCTTTAAAATGCGATTCTATATAGTGGCAACGATGCCCCTAGCCGCATGAGAGTACTCTCCAACAATAATTGTTAGATCGGTAAAGGTGAACTTGGTTCTTGTGGATACCAACTCTAATTATTCTTATACCAATATTTGCAGCCTCTTTCTTTTGAGATCATCCATGTCGTCTAGTTCACTTTACTGTAGCACATGGTAACACACTCTACTAGAAGACTTGGTATGATAGCTTTCCACCTCTCCACCAATAAATCCCAAAGTCTCTAGAATTGTTTGGATTATTCACTACTATGGAGGAAGCAATGTTTTTCTATTGTCGGGTTCCACTGCATCCCCACTTTGGAGTCGGCACAGAACCACTCGCACATCGACTAGGAGAAGAAGTCACAGAGGATGGATCCTCTACATGTTTTATCCAAATTGGTGCTAATGAAATGTGACAAATTTTTTCCTCAAGTTCTAGTAATGATGTTGTGATTTCCCTGGTTGTTGAGACCTCAGAAAATTGGTGCCTTTTTCATTTGGAAGTGAAACACAATTCCCTTTTTGGGTGAATACTATTCAAAGAGTAGATTTTCCCTTTTTGGGTGAATCCGATTCAAAGAGTAGATTTTCCCTTTTTGGGTGAATACTATGAAGACACTTTCCATGATGAATTTTCCAGAGACGCGCTCAGCTGAAACAAAGGGAAAATCAAGAGAGTCACTGGATCTGTCATTCCTGAATTGGGCCATGAACTCCCAACCTTGATCTTAATATTTGGGATGATAGGGATTGAATCATCCACATACGAATTCATATTTGCAAATTGATAAGAGATTCATTCAAATTCATACTTCTTCTGAGCCTCCCTGCTAAGCATCTATTAATCACCTGTGATTGAAAGTCCTTTGAAAATTGTTCAAAACATCCATTTTGTGATTTTTCAAAGTGGGCCCCTTGAATAGATTTTTCAACTGAGTTTTCTGACCATTAAAATCAACTTTCACAATATGAGAACCTAAAATTTGTATGAAATTTTAGGCTCTAACATAGCCCAAGAAAGAAATTCATCTCCCCAAACATAGACATTTCAAATTATTTTATCATTTCTTCCACAAACATCTTGCACATATTTTCATTTCCTCCAAAGATAATATCATCAACATACACAACTACAATCAAGATTTTATCATTTTCAATCTTAAAGTACAAATTACTATCTGTCGTACCTTTTTTAAATCCTTGTTGAATCAAATACCTATCTACTCTTGCATACCAAGCTCTAGGAACTTGCTTCAACCCATATAAAGCTTTCTTCAATCTACACACCATATCCAGTTGATCTGTCAACTAAAATCCTTTCGGTTGTTCCATATAGACTTCTTCTAGCTCACCATTCAAAAATACTAATTTTACATCCATCTGATAAACCTTAAAGTTTTTATGAGTAGACAATGCCAAGAACATCCTTATAGCTTCCATTCTCGCTACTGGAGCAAAATTTTCTTGAAAATCTATGCCTTCTACTTGTGAGTAACCTTTACAAACAAGCCTCACTTTGTTTTTGACCACTTCTCCATTCTCATTCAACTTATTTCTGAATACCCACTTCGATCCAATGATATTTTTATCTTCCAGTCTTGGGACCATTTCCCAAATCTGATTCTTCTCAATCTACATAAGTTATTTTATTGCTTCCTTCCAATGTTCATCTTTGCAAGCTTCACTTATAGTCTTTAGTTCTATCTCAGAAAGTAAACATAAATTTACTTTAATAGCTTTGCTTCTAGTCAATACACCTTTTGTCTTGTCTCCAATAATATAAATTTCTAAATGATTCTTTTGTACATATCTAGGTGTCTTATGGGACATCACCGAAGCATCTTCTTCTCTTTCATTCTATTCATCCTGCTTCTCTTGCTCATCTTTTTCTTGTTCTTCCATAATTTCTTCTATTCTTACATAATCATGTTCATCAGGTACATATCCATCAATCCCAATAGAATTCTTCATTGTCTCATCAACCTTCACATTCGAGCTTTCTACAATATTTCTTAGTCTTTTCTTGAAACATCTGCATGCCTTGATTTTAGTAGAATATCTAAGAAAAATGCTTTCATCACTTCTTGCATCAAACTTTCCCAAAGTTTCTTCATCTCTTCTGATATAATATTTGCTTCCGAATACCTTGAAATATTTAACAGTGGGAATTCTAGCATGCCATAGCTCATAGGGAGTCTTTGTACTATTTGATCTTGATTGAACTTGATTGAATACATAAACAACAATATGAATAGCTTCTTTCCAATAAACTTCTGGTAAACTAGCCTCAATAATCATTGACCTAGCAGCCTCTTGAACTATTCTATTTTTCCTTTCAAAAACTACATTCTACTAAGGAGTTCTCAGAGAAAATAACCATCTCTTTATTCTATGCACTTCACAAAACATATTAAACTCATGGGAGGTGAATTCTCCACCTCTATCAGATCTTAAGCATTTTATCTTTAAATTCACTTCATTTTCAACTATTACTTTGAATGCCTTGAATCTATCTATTGCATTTGATTTCTCTCTAAGAAATGTAACCCATGTATATCTAGAATAATCATCAATTAAGAGCATAAAGTACCTTTCACCAAGTAGACTTCTCACTCTTGTAGGACCATAGAGATCTGTATGAACTAAATCTAGTAGTCCAGTAGTAGACTGTTCCTTTGATCTGTAATGATTTCTTGCTTTATTTCCAAACTGACAATTCCTGCAAATAGCATTGACATGCTTTGTAATTCTTGGTAAATCTCTCGTGGATTGAACAACACTGATCCTTTCCAAGTTATCAAAATTAATGTGACACATTCTCCTATGCCATAACCAGTTGTCATTAATATGAGTCATAAAGCATCGTCCATCAACACCCTTAAGTTGATAGATATTCCCTTCATATTTCTTTCCTGTAGCAATCAATGTTCCGAATCCTTTCCGAATTTCAAATTTATCATCCTTAAATGCAAGATCGTATCCTTTTCTGCACATCTAACCAATGCTTAACAAATTATTCCTTAAACCCTTAACATAGTAAACATCGTCAGTATGATGCTTGCCATCAAAACTCACTTAACCTATCTCACAGATTTTAGCACCAGTATCATCTCCAAACATAACCAAGTCTCCATCACATTTCTCAAGCTTAAAAAACTTACTTTTATCACTAGTCATGTGATGTGAACAACCACTAACAACTACCTAGTAGTTTTTCTCTTGTTAAGCATGTAGAGAAGAGATAACCGTACTTTCATTTTTCTCCTTCTCTGGAGGGCTTTCCTTTACCTATTTTCAAAATTAGCAGAAGTAGGTTCATCCTTAATCACCAAGAACAAGTATTCATTGTCATCAGTGCATTCATATTCTAAATCCTCATTAGATATACTAGCATTCTCATTCACATAGTAAACTTTGTTAATCTTCTTTCCTTTCTTTTCTTTCTCATATCTTTTTTTATTCCTTTTAGCTCTTTCTGGACACTTTGCAAGATAATGACCTATCTCTCCACAACTAAAAAATTTAAAGGGGAACTTACCTTCATACTTGTCAGAGCCTTTCCTCATCCTTCTCACAAATTTAGCTTCTATTTCATCAAAGTTTTCTTCATCCAGATCTTCATCTTTTGTAGCTTTAAAAGCAATCTTTGATTTGGATCCATTCCTTAAACTCGACTTTCTCATCTCATAAGATGTCAAAAATCCTATCAGCAGATCCTTAGTGTAGGTCTTATAATCTATAGTCTACTCAATAGTACTCACCTTCTCACTATAAGCATTAGGAAGAGTTCTAAAAAATTTCTTTACAATCTTGGTTTCATCTATAGTAGCACCAAGTCCTCGTATTCTGGCCACTATCTAATCCAATCTCTGTACATAAGCTTTAACATTCTCATCTTTAGACATAAGTAGAAGATCAAAATGTGTTTCCAAATTCTATAATTTTTCCTCTTTAACTCTTTCATCACCATCATGCACTCTTTCCAAAGCATCCCAAACTTTCTTAGCCGTCTTCAAATTTTGTATCTTAATCAACTCAAAATGTAAAAGTCTATTCTTCAAGATGTATTTCACCTTATTGTTTGCTTCATGTGCTTTGATCTCTTTAGGCGTACTCAGACCATTAGCAGGAGGAGTGTAAGGATTCTTGTAAGCTTTCTCCACATCATATTTGCAATACTCCAGATATTCTTCCATCAATACTTTCTAGATACCATAATTAGTTCCATCGAACCTCGAATAATCATAAACGATTTTTCCAACCATCCCAGACCTACCTCAAGCAGTTAAGCTCTTCACCAAGGAACCGAGCTCTAATACCAATTTCTGAATAGGACAACTAAGAGGGGGGTTGAAATAGTTGTCACAAAATTAAACCTTTAATTCAATCACCGAAACTAATACTTAATACTACTTAAATGATTAATCATCAAATGCCAATGCAAAAACTCAAATCTAACACATAAACACAATAACACCAGATTTATGTGGAAAACCTAATGAGGGAAAAACCACAATGAGGATTAACTCACACTATAGAGAAATATCAAAACCAATTACAAGAGGCTTGCTGCCAGAAATAAGGCTCACTACCAAAACAAGGACTCACTGTCCAAAACAAGGGCTCACTGTCTGACAGGGCTAACAACCTGGAAGGCTCACTGCCACAGAGATACAAAGAAGAAAAATAAGACTTGTTATAGAAAGACTACAATCCCAATGCAACAAATTATTCCACCATAATCACTTGATCTACTTGCATGAATGATAGAGTTCACCTTCTGCTCACTACATCTGGAAACTTAGCATTAAGCTTTGCACTGATCTTCCACACTCGCATCACACACACTCACTAAATAGAATCAATGTCACATCTAACTACACTTCCTATTTTCTCTTATCACTCTTATTCTTTGCTCTTGTGTCATTCTTCACCATTAACTCATCTTGCATTTATACCATCTTCAACTTTGAAACATATCCAAAGTTGGCCATCCAAATTCAAATTAAAATTAGGTCAACGCCAAAACATCCTAGGGTGGACTTTGAATTAAGGTGACCCAAACACATGCTTAATAAGGTCCCAAATAGATCCAACACATTTCATCAACCTCAAAAGTAGTATTTCACACAAGGTCAACCAAACCAGTGTAAAACACATAGAACCATTAAGCACGAACCTTCCAAATTCTGAAATTATCTTCAATCGAACCAGGAAACACAACTCTAGAACTACAATTCATAAGACTTCATCAAAGAGAAATATGGACCAACAACATTTCTCTTGGACCTCAACCAAAACCACATAAATTCATAGTTCACAACTGGTGAACACAACTTGCACTGTACAATGAATCAAAAACCAAAAATCTGGATATAGCATCTACTAACAACCTTGAACAACATATCTTAACCACACAACCATAGGATCAAATTCAAACCAAAACCCAAAGAAACCACTGAACACTGCAACATATCTTCATTACAATTTTCTCAATATCCTCGACATATACATCCAACAACAACTAGTTGATAACCAATTAACCGGTTGACATCAATGACAACACCTTGAGTCTTTCCACAACACTTTCAATCTTTTCATTCTTGCAACACATCTCACCCATACCAACCACATAGTAATTAGCCTGAAAATAATATTTATTCAATCGCATGGTTAGATTAGATATCCTCTTGTTTCATGTGAGAGTAAAACCATAATCTACTCTCACTCATAACCCCTCAAATTCTTCCGTCTGGAGTCCACGTCTGGCAACTAATCCCTCATCAATAAAATTGTGAGTAGCACCAATTTCAAGTAAGGTGATCACATGTTGACCTACCAAGACTCCCCTAATCCTGAAAGAACCCTCATGCAAGATGCTAAAGAGATGTGTCGTTGGAGTCTTCTCCTCAACCTCCTTTTATGACTCTTCTGATGCATTTTCCACCTCACAACCATCCAGATCAGATTGCTAATTATAATTTTTTGAATTAGATTCATCAACATAAAACCACTCCATATGATTTTCCTTTTCCTTCAAAGGGAACTTATGACC
Source organism: Sequoia sempervirens (assembly GCA_007258455.2). NCBI lineage: Eukaryota > Viridiplantae > Streptophyta > Pinopsida > Cupressales > Cupressaceae > Sequoia > Sequoia sempervirens. Next base: position 42,212,403 of record VDFB02056351.1, on the reverse strand, counting down.
TTTTTCCCAAGGACCCTTACATTTGTAATATACTTTCTTCCTCCTTGGGTCATTCATGGTTTCATCACTAAGTCTAACTGCTAGTTTCTTTTATTGATTTGAAATTCTTGGACGAAAGCTATTATCCTTGCTAGAAGAAGTTTTTTTTGGGAACTTGATTTTAGGGGTAGAAAGCTCCATGATATGTGCCTTTCTGATGGATTCTTGAAGAGTGGGTGGTGTTGGTTTTTTCCACTGCACCAAATAAATCTCTAAGGAATAGCCAATTCCTATACTCAAGACTCTTGTAATGAATGGAAAACTAACAAGATCTAGTCAATGACTAAGATCTTCTACACTTTAGGCTCTGTGGGACCAAGGAGGGTATTCCTAGAGTGTTCATTTGAGATTTTTCTTTATGAAACACTTCATTTACATAGATCAATTTGGATGAAGGATAATTCTACAACAATTACTATGAAATTGGCTTGTTTCTAAGTAACTTGCTACCCTTTCATCAAAATGAAGACATCCTTAGTGAGAATTGATACATACACACTTTGGAATCAATGAATTTTAAATGAATTTAAATCTTGAATTTAGGTCGGTCGCTAGACAGTTGTTTGATTAACCCTTGAGGAAAATCATTAAGGAATAGACCAGTGCCCTATTCATTAGGCAAATGGAGTCACACATACAAGAACCAGTAAAACAGAGGTGACCCAAGAATTCAATGGAATAGACTACTCTCACAATAACTTTGCATCATGGAGCTCAAATTTTCTGATACATTACTACTTATCAAATCCTTTGCAAATGAATGTAAATTTATGACCTCATTTAATTATTTTAATTGATTTCTTGAATCAAAACAAAGAAAAAAGACACACATTTGAACAAATGTTCAAAGTAGAATGGAAATACCATTAATATTTCATTCAAAATTCACTTAAACTTGTAGAAGGAGAGAAAATATATCAGAACTATATGTTTGCTTATATTTTAAGTCATATCTATAGAACAATTTAAGATAATTGCACAAGTTCATTCATAAGCTCAAAACTGACAAGCTATTCTATTCCTATCTACCCATATACACTCAACCCAAAACCTAGCCAGAATTTTTCCATCCCTTGCAAATGGGCTGTGGTTTCCCTTTTATAGCATAAGGGAGTGACAAGCTTTAGGCCCAAATGCATGTCAGATACAACATTTTAATTTCATCTATCATTTCAACTGCATTTCAAAATTCCCCATGTGTTGAGTCTGCAAGTACATGGTGCAAAAATGGGGAGAGCCAAAATTATAACCACCATAAAAAAGGGGAACCAAAAGTGCCACCAAAATTTCCCTGCCGCCATCCACGTCGCAACAAACTAGGAATCTTCATTTCCAGGAAGGCACATATTCAACATCAAATACAAAAAGTAACTATCACGTACGTTGGAGAAGAAACTACCCATCGCAACAACACATCACAACAAAAATTTTCCATCCCACATGGCAATTCCTTACCAACACCCAAACCCCAGTACACATGCCTGCTCCGAGTTGTTGTTAGAGAGGGAGATGTAACCTCATCTTCCTCCTCGTCCTCGCCTGCGTGCATCACAGTACTAGTCCGCCCACTTGGAGTCCTAATAGCTAGTGGAAGGACAGACAGAACCTCCTTACCCAGGGCCAGAGTTTTGCTCAGAGTTGAGAGATATTGTCGATAACTGGGGTCTGTTTCAATATTTCTATCCGACTGGCTTTTCATGAGATCAATGGGCAAGTTTTGACACCCGAAGGAGCCAAACCCATAACTTATTTTCTTGTCAACACCAATAACAAAGCGCACTGGTTGCTTTCCTTTATCATCTACCGGTTGAACAACAACGTCCTAGAATTGCAATCTTCTACTACATCTAGTGGGCACAAGCCTGGGCTTGTCAACCGAAGTACCTTTGTGAATAGTAGGACCGAGATTTTGCGAACTCAAATGAACAAACCTTCTCACTGGCTTACTCATTTTCTCTTTTTAGACAATCACTCAAACTTGAACGGACTCTACTCAGAAAGATTTCTAATTATTAAAATGAATGAAACAATTAGCAGTTAATTCCTCCTATATTCATCATGCGAGGTAATGGCAACCTTCATCAATGTTTAATTAAAACGCACGCGCAAACATGGCAATTTAGTGGCGTATGTACTGTCACCGTTTAACTTGAGCTACATGAGAATCTGCAGATCACCCTTCATGATTGCCAATAACTACATCTTCACACGAATTGAGATCGATGTGATTGCACAAGAAAGGAATAATTCATTAATGCTTCACCAATTACAGAATAAAATGGCTACCATGTGCCATTTTCCAAGTTTGAATACTGCCCGCTGATCTCCTTAAGAGTTGGCAGATTGAACGGTTCATCTTGGGCTGACTGGGTTTGAAATTCAACGAAGCATTGCTATCCTGCCTCTAACCAATAACATTAATCCATCTCAGACACCAACTACCATGTTGGTGGGCCCAATGCATCTTGTAAACTGAAAGGTTGGTGCCACGTGTCACAATCTCACTGACCCAGTGGCTTTTAACCAACCTTCATCTTCCCCCCGTGAGCTAGCAAGGAATGGTAGAGATTCACTCCAGCTTTTGATCGTGTCCGTTGGTCTAAAACCATGGGCTACAAGCACAATAGTGGAGGTTGTACCCCACATTCCGTATGGGACACACGTCCGCTTTTCACTGACCTTGTGCCAAATAACTGACCGACACCTTAAGTCCACGAGCTGGCGGGGTACGATCGAGATCTTCTTCAATATCCTCGAATCTCAAAAAAACCTACATACAACACAATTAGCATTTAATGAAAGGCTTTGTCTAAGCCGTCGGTGACATGACCCCTTGCAAACTGATGAATTAAGCGTAAGTCATTGGGAAAATTAAAACCCCAACTTAGGGAATTGGTGACATCAATGAGCGGATTGAATAATCGATACTCTAACCAAAGGGGCAGGTAAATAGATGTAAAAAATGGCTCGATTAAGTGACTTAAAGGACTGAGAATTAGCAGAACTAGTCAACACCAAATTATAACATTTGAAGGCTCACAAGACTAAACCCTACTCACTTATGAGGACAAGGATTTATCAAAAGGAAGACTAGATCCATGGAGAATGAGAAAATCCACCAATATTTTAGAAGCTCCAATAGCAGCTCATGCTCGGGGACACATACCCCTAGCGGGTATGGCGAGAAACAAATCTCGGGTGAAGCAGACTAGGGAAGAAGACCAAAAGAGGGGCTTACCCGGACAAGGCAAGCAGAAACAACCAGGAAAAACCAAACCCTATGTACAAAATTTACAAAGAATACATTGTAATCCATTTCAAAAGCCTCATATGAACCATTGGCTTTGATCCTCAAATTGGAGGCCCATGGCCCCCCAAAAAAATTAGGGGTTGTTCTTTCCTTTGTCAAACATTTTAGCCTATTTCACCAACTGTGGATCTTGATGAATGTTGTGCAATCCTAAGCATCTAGCCTCATCACAATCAATATTTCCCATAATACTTGAGATAACACTGCTAAAGTCATCCTTTCCCATCACAGATTCATCAAATTGTAATGAAAAAAAAAAACTCTCACATTCTTCACCATAATGAGGTGTAGTATCACACCCAAGTTGTTCATCAAATTTGAAAACTTCATAAGCACTATGGCTTACATTTGGGTATTCTTTCATAAGATCGGGAAAAGGGAAAATAGAACCATACATTCCCTTCATATATCTCTCATCAACATTGTCTTTGGTGAGTGAAAGAAAAATCATAATCATATCAAGTAGGTAAGAGGCATATAAAAAAAACTCAACTGCGGCCTCATACTAACTAGCAAAATTCCATTGGTTATCTGCGTTTTCATATCGCTCATCATGTGGATCAAATATATGTGCCAAATCAATATGATGCTCCTCTTCAACATGACATGATGTCATTGGAGCATTAATGCATTCAACCTGATTAGTCCCCTTATCACTGAAGAGAAAGTTCCCCTCCTTATCCTGCCCCTTATTGCAATGTAGATCATAGGCTGGTGGTGATTCATCCCCCTAAATAACACATTATTTGTTGTTGTAATAGAATAATTAGAAGCACCTATATATCCATTATCAATAATGTCACATCTAATATTGTCATCATAGTTCTCTTCAATACATGTGACATTACCATCCCTAAGTGCTAGCAAACATGAACCATCTTCAACATGCTCATCATAGGCCACTTGTTCAACCCCATGTTGGAAGACAATCCTCACCATATCTGTGTCACTAGATTTCCCTTTCAATTGGAAGATTATGAAATTAGGGAAAAAAATTTCAAATGCAGTATCACCTTGACACCTGTATATTCCCTTTGCAATATATGTGCTAGTAGCATCTGTTAAGTATTCATCAGAGTTGTCTTCAAACAAAGGATTACTCCTACACCAATAAACATCATCCTTTATATCTTTAATTTCATATGTGATCTCATTTAATAAAGAGTTTTTCCATCTCTTGGATATAATTGGATGTATCTCATCATCTATATCATGAGGAATCCCTTGACCTTGGTCTTCAAAGCACCCAAGATCATTGTAGTCACTTGAGGAGTAAAGAGAAGCACATTCACCATCCTCTTCATCGCTTATGTCTATAACAATTGATCCATGCTCCGAAAATTCTTCATATGAGGAAAATTGTTCACTACCTAAAAAGTAGATCCCCTCAAGGCTATTAACATACCCATTACTAGAAGCCATGGATTCTATCTCTAATTCATAAGAGGAACCACATTCAATTGATGATTATTTAGACTTAACTTCACCTCTTTGACTCCTTACTTGTGCCCTGTCATGAACACCAAGGGTAACCCTATTACTGGGTGACACAAGATTGATTCCCATAGGATCCATTTGTGTAGTTCCATGTATTTCCTGCATAGGCTCATGGCTCAAGACATCTAGAGGGAAGTAGTGAGATATGACCCCCTTGATTTCACATTCTATTTCTTCATCCTCATTACTGCTAGGTGTATCTGTCTCTAGACTGTTTATGAAATGACAACATTCAATATCTAATTGTATGAAATGACTGTTAATCTTTGTCTTTCCTCATTTTGCTAATCATTATCCTCATTGTGGGAAACAATGGGATATATACAACCATGCTCAACCTCTTCAACCATACTTATCTAGTCCACTACCTAATCAATGCTTTGAGGCTTCACAACTTCAGGCCATTGGCTTGATCCTAGTGCGTAGGCTTCAAAAAATAGGTTAATACACATCAACTCACTAGGCTTAAACCCTATGGGAATTTCCATCAAAATATCCAAGAATCTTGAAAACAAGTCATATGGTGACTCATTTGTATGTCTTTTTATTTCATACAATTTCCCAATAGATAACATCAAGTCCATCCCTCCCCTGCATGGCTAGCTAAAGGTTGATGCTTGCTTTGCATTTCTTGAAAATGATGTGAGTACACTATCTAAATATTCCTCATCCTAATGAACATTTTTATTTTCTAGTTGGCCTAGTTGGATTACCTGAATACTACTAGAGCTAGTAGCATTGGTCATTGCAGGTCTCCTCATAATTGAGTACTTAATATTATTCTCAATATTCACACCTTCTTGGTAATCTTGTTGTAATGTAATTGGTTCTTTGTCCCTCAACAGGAAACACATCTTTCTATCAAACACCCCCATATATACAACCAAGCATTTTGCATCATTTGGTCTTAAATATTCAGGGATTTCCCTTATAACCTTGGTAAATCTAAGGTTGAAGGCTGGGACCAATTCTTCTATATCTTTAGAGATTTCCATGAAATTTCTCCTTGCCACACTTGGGTTGATCCTATCACCAAATTGCTCTAGGAAAGCGGCTTTGAGTTCATTCCAACAATGTATAGAGGTAGTAGGAAGAAAAGAGAACCAGTCTCTTGCATCTCCCTTTAGTGATTGAACAAAAAGCTTCATCACCACATCTTCAAAGTCAATTTCATAATCACCCATTACATATACAAATTCTTGCACATGTTTATTTGCTGATTTAGGTTTCTCACCAATGAACTTTGGTATCTTATCCCTAATCTTGGGTGGCACAATATTCAAGTAGCCACAAATATTGTCAAAGCTAATATCTATGTACCTATCAGTACAAAAACCATCCTGATGGGCCCAAGACTACTTGATTTGTATGCTTTTGTCCATACTTGTACCAGATGGCACGAATTGACAACTCACCCCTCATTCTTGAAAAGGAATTTTAAAATATTTATGCAATTTATACAACACTACTTCAATTCCTTTTACAAATATAATCCCAAGATCTTAGCACAAGTATTCCATACAAGGTTGCCTAAGATCTACAATACGACATGCTTCATGCACTTTACTACATACATTTCAACTTACATATGAAGCATGCTAAAATTCTTGAATATTCCTTGATCTAGTGCTAAATCACTTATTAGGGAATCATTTTCATGTCGAGCATTGGAAATTTATTATGATTTTATCTGTGAAATGCTCAAAATTCTTTCAAATTCTACAAGAGCACCTGTTTGTTGGCAGTTGTGAAGTGTTTCTTAGCATTAGGGACAGAGATCCGAAAAACTAATGTATGCTTAAATAGGTTCTTTGAGTCAGAGTCGCCACCTCCCTTCAGAGGGAAAAGCTTCGAATAAGATGAAGCTTCTTTTCAAAATAAGACAGGTTCTAGGCTATCTTCCACAACAAAGTCACGTTCGGATCCTTCAATGCCTTCTGCACTTAGATTGTATACCAAGTTCAAGAATTTGAGGGCATTTAGAATAAATCACCATTTGACTCTGCATTTTGTATCTGTGTCTTTGGAGAATGAGAAATCCCCAGCAGAGTTGCCATTATGTTGGTGTTTTCCACTGCACCAAAGAAATCTCTAAGGAATAGCCAATTCCTATACTCAAGACTCTTGTAATGAATGGCCAACTAAAAAGATCTAGTCAATGACTGAGATCTTCTACTCTTTAGGCTCTGTGGGACCAAGGAGGGTATTCCTAGAGTGTTCATTTGAGATTTTTCTTTGTGAAACACATAATTTACACAGATCAATTTGGATGACGGATAATTCTGCAACAATTACTACAAAATTGGCTTGTTTGTAAGTAACTTGCTACCCTTTCATCAAAATGAAGACATCCTTAGTGAGAATTGATACATACACACTTTGGAATCAATGAATTTAAATCCTAACTTTAGGTCAGTTGCTAGACAATTGTTTGATTAACCCTTTAGGAAAATCATTAAGGAATAGATCAGTGCCCTATTCATTAGGAAAATGGATTCACAAATACAAGAACCAGTAAAACAAAGATGACCCAAGAATTCAATGGAATAGAATACTCTCACAATAACTTTGCATCATGGAGCTCAAATTTTCTGATACATTACTACTTATCAAATCCTTTGCAAATGAATGTAAATTCATGACCTCATTTAAGTATTTTAATTGATTGCTTGAATCAAAACTAAGAACAGAGACACACATTCGAACAAATGTTCAAAGTAAAATGGAAATACTATTAATATTTCATTCAAAATTCACTTAAACTTGCAGAAGGAGAGAAAATATATCAAAACTATATGTTTGCTTATATTTTAAGTCATATCTACATAACAATTTAAGATAATTGCATGATTTCATTCATAAGCTCAAAATTGACAAGTTATTCTATTCCTATCTACCCATATACACTCGACCCAAAACCTAGCTAGAATTTTTCCATCCCCTGCAAATGGGTTATGGTTTCCCTTTTATAGCATAAGGGAGAGACAAGCTTTAGGCCCAAATGTATGTCAAATACAACATTTTCATTTCATCTATCATTTTGATTGCATTTCAAAATTCCTCATGTGTTGAGTCTGCAAGTACATGGTGCAAAACTAGGGAGAGCCAAAATTATAACCGCCATCAAAAAGGGGAACCAAAAGTGCCACCAAAATTCCGTTGTCGCCATCCACGCCACAACAAACCAAGCATATTCATTTCCATGAAGGCACATATTCAACATCAAACCCAAAAAGTAATTGTTGCGTACATTGGAGAAGAAACTACCCACCGTAGCAACACATCACAACAAAAAAAATTCATCCCACATGGCAATTCCTTACCGACCAGCCACCTTGCCTTTACCAACACCCAGACCCCGGTACACACGCCCGCTCTGAGTTGTTGCCAGAGAGGGAGATGTAACCTCAGCTTCCTCCTCGTCCTCGCCTGCATGCATCATAGTACCAGTCCGCCCACTTGGAGTCCTAACAGCTAGTGGAGGGACAGACAAAACCTCTTCACCCGGGGCTAGAGTTTTGCTCAGAGTTGAGAGATATTGTTGTTAACTGGGGTTTGTTTCAGTCTCGCTATCCGAATGGATTTTTGTGAGATCAATGGGTGATTTTTGACGCTCGAAGGAGCCACACCCATACCTTATTTTCCTGTCGACATCAGTAACAGTGTTCACCGACTGCTTGCCTTTATCATCTACCGGTTGAGCAACAATGTCCTAGAATTGCAATCTTCTACTACATCTGGTGGGCACAAGCTTGGGCTTGTCGACTGGAGCACCTTCATGAATAGTAGGACCGAGCTTTTGTGAGCTCAAATGAACAGACCTTCTCACTAGCTTACTCATTTTCTCTTGTTAGACACGTACTCAAACTTGATTGGACTCGACTCAGAAAGCTTTCTAACTCCTAAAATGACACAATTAGCAGTTAATTCCTCCTATATTTATCATACAAGGTAATGGAAACCTTCATCAATGTTTAGTAAAAATGCACGTGCAAACATGGAAATTTGGTGGTGTATGTACTATCACTGTTTAACTTGAGCTGCATGAGAATCTGTGGATCACCCTTCATGATTGCCAACAACTACATCTTCACATGGATTGAGATCGACGTGATTGCACAAGTAAGGAATAATTCATTAATGCTTCACCCATTGTAGAATAAAACGGCTACCATATGCCATTTTCCAACTTTGAATATTGCCTGTTGATCTCCTAAAGAGTTGGCAGATTGAACGGTTCATCTCGGGTTGACTGGGTTTGAAATCCAATGAAGCATTGTTGTCCTACCTCTGACCAATAACATTAATCCATCTCGAACACCAACTACCATTTCAGCAGGCCCAATGCATCTTACAAATTGAAAGGTTGGTGCCACATGTCACAATCTCGCTGACCTCGCAGCTTTTAACTAGCCTTCATCTTCCCCCCGCAAGCTAGCGGGGAACGGTAGAGATTCACTCCAGCTTTTGATCGCAGCCGTTAGTCTAAAACCACAGGCTACAAGCGCAATAGTGGAGGTTGGGCCCCATATTTTGTATGGGATATGCATCTGATTTTCGCTGACCTCGCACCAAATAACTGACCGACACCTTAAGTCGACGAGCTGGCGAGGTACGATCGAGATCTTCTCCAATATCCTCAAATGTCAACAAACTTGCATACAACATAGTTAGCATTTAATGAAAGGATTTGTCTGAGCCGCCGATAACATGACCCCTTGCAGACTGATGACTTAAGCATAAGTCATTAGGAAATTAAAACCCCAACTTAGGGAATTGGTGACATCAATGAGCGGGTTGAATAACTAGTACTCTAACCAAAGGGGTCGGTAAACATATGTAAACAATGGCTTGAAGGAGTGACTTAAAGGACCGAGAATTAGCAGAACCGATCAATGCCAAATTAGAACATTTGAAGGCTCACAAGACTAAACCCTACTCACTTATGAGGACAAGGATTTATCAAAAGGCAGACTAGATCCATGGAGAATGAGAAAATCCATCAGGATTTTAGAAGCTCCAACAGGTGGATCAAATTCCTTGAGCCAACCACACAAAGGCTCTAATAATCCCTCACTGAATAGAATCACCAACCTCCATTTTGTGATACTAGGAACCACCAAATACAATCTCTAAAACTTTGCTATGTAGGACTCCAAAGTGCCAACTTGCTTGAGCTGAGCTAGCTCCCTGAAATACAACTCTGGATCCTTATGATCAAAGCATTTGATGATTTTGTTAGTAAACTCATCGTAGGTGGTAATAAGATGGTGTTGGAGTGTCACCAAATCGTGATACCACCACTCATGTGCTAGACCATCTAGATGTAATGTGGAAAATTTAATCGCATCCTCCTCTAGAATTGGTCTCAAAGAAAGATAAATGTCCAGTTTCTAGACCTAAGACATCGTAGTGCATTTATCACTGTCATCAAAATGTGGCTAGGTAACCTTGCTCATAGCCTGTTGCAAATATCAAGGACCTTTTGGTTCCCTGTGTTATGTCCTAACTACACCTCAACCTTTATGCCTCTTCTGATTTGGGAACCACTCTAGTGTCATAAACTCCCTAATCTCAAGCGATAGGGTCATGTACTAAGCATACTGAAGTGTAATATCACCAGCTATGATAACTAGAGGTTCCTACACCTAAACCTATGGAGCATGTGGCACCTCCCTAGGAGAAAAGGTCAATTGCATAGGTCTAAGAACAAAACCTAATGAAGTAGTAGATTGTTCAACTGCCACATTAGGTTGTCTAACTCCTTGAGTACCACTAGTACCAGGATGACTAGGTTGTTGAGGTGGGGTAAACTGCCTCATATGACCCGATAGATGCAACATCATATCCATCATATTATCATTTTTCCTCTTTAATTTGGAGTCAAGACTGACTGAACCAGTACATCCCTTATCACTCTCGACCATAGCACCAACAATACTCTCACTGTCACTAGAATTACTCTTGTGGATACCCAGAACCCTTGAAATGGTTTCACCTTCTAGTACTTGTGGTGGTTCCCATTGAACTACCCCTCTAGTATATTGAATGTTATTTTTACTCATGATTTTTTTTCCCAACATGGGATGGTAGGAAATCTACTCTGATACCATTGAAATATCCCACCCTTGATAGGATATTTGTTATTTGAATTCTGACTGCATGTTTGTCTTTTGTTTTTTGGGTTTTTGTGTTTTTTGATGAAATTGCAAGAATGCAGGAAATGCATAAAATTACAAAACAAAAGAATGGCTTAAGAAAATATTTAAAGATTTCAATTCAAATTTGTATGGCTTAAGAAAGTACATTAAAATCATACCCAAAGGCCAAATATGAAAATATTGTAAATATGAAACACTTTATCAATAAACACGAAACCCTTGATTTGGATGCTTCCCTCAATAATTTTATTTCTCCACCTCAAAAATGTCGCACCGGTGTGTGAATGTCCTAGACCCCCAAGATGGTGAAGATTGGGCCACAAAACCCTAGGCAATTTGGCCTAAAAATCTCACACCAAGACTTGCAGGTTGTATGACCAAGTTAGAGATGGTACGACCTACTATAAACCCACGTTCCAATAAAGATAGGTGTAATCAACAATAGATATGTTCAATAATTGTCCCTTAATCAATTTTTTGATCTGCACATAAAATTTTGAAAAATCTCTAAAATATTAACTCCAATCAGCACAAATGCAACTGCTAAATGAAGCTGCTTGAAGAGCAATCCTTGGGTGATATTTCACACCTGTATATCACTAAATCCAAGAGAGTTTTTTTCTCCAAGATTGAATTTTAGACTGAAACCCTTGTTTCTCCTCCATAGTAAAAAGCATTAATTTTGGAAAAGTTGAATGAATGAATATTGAATGTTCTTTTTGAAACTTTTTATACCTCCTCCCAAAAGCATGATTCCCAAGGATTTTTAATCCATTTAATATTTAATAACATTTGTTTTTTTGCACAAGTGATATAACCTTCATGTGGGTGCCACCTTTAATGATTTATCAAATGACCTTATGATATAATAAAACCATATAATATAAGGTCATTAAACTTCATTCATAAAATTCACTTATAGTTTAATTATTTTATTAAAGTTAATACTTTAATAATAATTAATAAATCATAACTCCAATAATATCACCATTTAACTGACTCTACCAACACCACAAGGTTACCCATTGCTTCCTCTACTCATCAAAATGACTTACTATAAATAGTAAGGTTGGACCCAAATGTACAAGTGACTTACTCAAAATATTAAGTGAGTACAAACAAAGCCTAAAAAACCTCAAGAAGGTTGTCCTTGAATATCACCAAACTCTAGAGAAGATATCTCCCAAATAAGGCCCTCTGAACACCAACAAATTTTCCTATGAGGACCCATTGATAGGCTAATCCATCAAACACTGAAACTAGCTAAGGAGGGGACATTAAAGGGTTTGTCATATACCAAATTGATTTTTATTTTGGTGATTACCTCAAAAAACAACTTTACCTTTTACACTTAATTGTCTTCTATTGGTTCTACATTAGCTAATGCTTCATTCACAAAAGGTAACTAGAATTGGTAGAATTGTGGCATTGGTTTGACACTACTTTATTTTCTCTTGCTTTGAGAATTGTAGTGAATTCTTCACTAAAACTCCAATGATCTCTTGCACAAAAACTCCTAATTTTTCTAGGTTATACCACGAGAATTCCTATTTTTTTAGGCTAGACCAACTCTCTTTTCCCATCCTTAAAATTAATCCCATAAATATGTGAAAATTTATGATCCATACTCTTTAAGATCCTTGAAACACACATTAATAAAATAAAGGCTCCAAGAGAAAGGTATACATTTAAAAGTTCTTATGTTCCACATAATAGCAATAACTCTTGCACTTCCACTAGCCTCCTCAACAACCCATTCACATTTCCCCAATAGTCTATCCATAATATTTTCAAAACCTTCTATAATGACATTGGTTTTATGAAGTAATACAATATCTAGTTTCAAATATTCTATTAATTATGACATTTCTCATAGGCATTTAAGCCTCTAACATTCCATCTAAGGACCCTAATTGTTGCTTGATGGAGGGGTTTTCCCTTCCACCAACCATAAAATAAGTTCAAATATTTTACCACCCATTTGGGCCTCTTTCTAAGATTAAATAGAGAAATTTTACTCCCCTTAGTGCCTTCAAAACCAATATTTGGTTGAGATCTCTAGTGGGAGAAGTTACAATTTTTGCAATACCTATTTATTCTTTTCTTTTTTAAAATATAGGAAAGTGACATATGTCATTCCTAAATCCCTGTACAATTTATTGTGTTGAAGGGATTTGCTTCTTTTATTTTAATGTATTAGAGGAATTGTTCCCCCTATTCACAGTTTATCATTGGATGGGATGGTAGGCAAAAAATATAATATATTATTAATCCCAAGTTGGATTCTATGGCTATCATCTTTCTCTTTTGAATTGTTTCTATAATGAAGTGATATATTTTCTCATCTCTTATTCCTTAGTTTTTGTTCATGTGGACTTCTATCAACATATTTATAATTATTATTTGCTTCAATTATCAATAAATTCTATTTGATTCTTAATTAAAAAATATTCATTGGTGCCAAAATATTGGGTTATAGAAATGACAATCTTAGATAAATATTTGAGATTTCTTTGGCCACTTGATTGAGGCATGGCTTTGACTTGTTAAAATATACTAGCATAATTCCTACAGTGGGTGGGTGCAAAAAGATGGGGGGCCAAAAAGTGGCCATTTCACTTTTTCATCTTGAAATAGAAAAAACATGAGCTTGTTATAGTAAAACACGCTCGTGTTATGGTTTGGTAGTGACCAAGCCTAGGCTTAGTCATTACCAAGACAAAATGGGAGTGTGTTATGGTTTGAATTTCAAAAAATGTTTATTTTTTGAATTAAAAAAAAACATTACCAAAATGCAAGTGTGTTATAATGCGCCTACGTTTTGGTCTACATTGAAATTTTTTCCTCTCTTTTTCTTTTATCTTTCTTCTTGTTATCTTTTAGGGAAAATATATACATGAAATAAATATGTAAGTATAAGTTGACATTTACATATGGACATTTACCTTCTTTTACTTCAAGTTATATTTCATGTATATAGTTTTAGGATGTTTCAGAGTGGTTTCAGATCTCTAGGAGTTATAATTCAAATTATAGTTTTTGGAAGATCTTATAATTTTTTAGACAACCAAATTTAAGTAATCAGCATGTCAAATTTTAGTAATTAGGATGTCACATTTCAGTAATTAGCAAGTTGTATCATCTTTCTCTCTCTATCTCACTCATTATTTATCCCTTATTGTCTAGACCTCTCTCTCACACTCTCTCCTTCCCTCTATACTTCTATCCATCTCACCTTTCTCTCTCCCTCCATCCCTCCTTCCTTTCCTCCTTCCCTCCTTCCCTCACTAATTTTCTATCTCCCCCCTCTCTCTCTCTCTTCCTTCATCTCACCCACCTTCCCTCTCTACTTCACTATATATAACCCCTCTCTCTCTATCTATCTATCTAACCTATCCCTCTCTGCCTATCTCTCACCCTCCCTCCTCTCTCTCAATCTATCCACCTTCCTCCTCTCTCTCATTCTCTTTATCACACTTCTCTCTCCCTTTGTCCCTACCTCCCTTCCCTCTCTACTCTCTCTATCTCTCTCCCTCCCTCCTCTCTATCTCACTCTCTCTCTCCCTACCTCTCTCTCTCTCTCTACTTATCCCTCCCTCCTCCCCCTCTCTATCTCTCCTTCCCTATACTTCTCTCTATCTCTCTCTCTCCATCTCTACCTCTTCCTCCCTCTCCCCCTCTCTCCCTCTCTATAAATCTCCCAACCTTCCTCCTTCCCTTTGTATTTATCTCTCTCACACACTCTCACTCTCTCCTTCCCTCTCTACTCTCTATCTCACCACTCTCTCTTTCTCTCCCTCTCTCTCTACTTCTCATTCTCTATCTCTCATTCTCCATATACTTCTCCATCTCTCTCTCCATCTATCCCTTTCCCTCCCTCCCTCCTTACCTCTCTCTCCCTCTCTCTCAATCTCCCCACCTCTCTCTATATATATATCACCTCTCTCTCTCTCTATCACCTCTCCATCCCTCCCTACCTCTCTATCTCCCTAATTCTCCCTCCCTCCTCCTCCCTTATTATCTATCCTCCTCCATATATATACATACATACATACATACATATATATATACATATATATATATATATATATATATATATATATATATATATATATATATATATATTTATCTTTATCTCTTTCTCTCAATCTCTACATCTCCCTCTCTCCTTCCTTCTCTCTCTCTCTCCCCATTCTTCCCTCTCTTAATTTCCCAACTGTCCTCTCTCTCTCTCCATCTTTCTCTCACTCTCTCCTTTCCTCCCTACTCTCTATCTCACCATTCTCTCTCTCTACTTATCCCTCTCTCTCTCCTTCCCTATATACTTATATCTATCTCCCTCTCTCCATCTCTACCTCTCCCTCCCTCCCTCCCTCCCTCTCTCTCTCAATCTCCCCACCCTCCTCCTCTCTCTCTCTCCCTCTCTCCCTCCTTCCTTCTAATATTCTCTATCTCCCCTTTCTCTCTCTTCCTTCCTCCCACCCACCTTCCCTCTCTACTTCTCTCTATCTAACCTATCCCTATCTACCTCTCTCTCCCTCCCTCCTCTCTCTCTCAATCACTCCACCTTCTTCCTCTCTCCACTTCTCTCTCTCTCCTTCACTCTCTACTTCTCTCCCTCTCTCTCTGCCTCTCACCCTCTCTCTCAATCTACAAAACCCTATATCAAATATCATAAATCCTAATCCCTATACCCTAAACCCTACACCCTCAACCCTCATCCCTATACCCTATAGCCTCAACCTTATAACCTAAACCATGAACATTATCCCTCAACCATAAACTTAAACCCTAAACCCTACATTCAATATTTTACAGTCCTCAACCCTCAATCCTAACCCCAATACCATAAATCCTCTACCCAATATTCTAAATCATGTTCCTTATACCCTATACACTTAACCATGTACCCTCAACCCTATACCTTAAACCCTAAACTCTACACCCTCAACCCTCATCCCTATACCCTATACCTTCAACCTTATACCCTAAACCCTAAATATTATCCCTCAACCATATACTTAAACCATAAACTCTACACTCTCAACCCTTAACCCTAATACTTATACCCTATACACTTAACCTTGACCCTCAACCGTAAACCTACAACCCTAAACCCTATACTTAAGCCCTAAACCCTAAACCCTAAACCAAATAACCTCAACCATATACCCAATATCCTAAATCATAATACCTATACCCTATACCTTGAACCCTAAACACTATCCCTCAACCCTCAACCCTATACCTTAAACCCTAAATCCTACACTCTCAACCCTCATCCCTATCTCTCTCTCTCTCTCTTCCTTCCTCCCACACACCTTCCCTCTCTACTCTCTATCTAACCTATCCCCCCTCTCTATCTCTCCTTCCCTATATACTTCTCTCAATCTCTCTCTCCATCTATACCTCTCCCTCCCTCCTTCCCTCTCTCTCCCCATCTTTCCCTCTTTCCTTCCATCTCTACTCTCTATCTCACCATTATCTCTCTTTCTACTTCTCCCTCTCTCTCTCTCCCTCTCTCTCTCTCTCTCCCTCTCTCTCAATATCTCAACCATCATCCTCTTTCTATTATGATCTCTCTCTATCTCTCTCTCGTATCTACCTCTCCCTCCCTCTTTCCATCTCTCCCTCTCTCTCAATTTCCAAACCTTACTCCTTCCCTCTATATTTCTCTCTCTCCCTTTGTTGGAAAGAGACATTGCAAATTCTCTTTGGTGTTGTCATTTATGGCAACCCTAGTCAGTGATAGATCCACATAACATCATTTGCTTATACTGGCAACTAGATTGAAGTCAGACAGGAAGAACAAAACATCTGACAGGTTGGTGATCATCAACTCACTTGCAGATTTCCAGCTGTTATTTTGAGTTGTGGACCTCATGGGAGGTTTTTTAGTTCATCTAATGTGTTTTCTAAAAATCTTAGTGCCTCTTATTAAGTCTTGTGTGAGTTTGGAGATCCGGTTGACAATTCTCTGGTTATCGGTATTTTGGGGCTGACTCAGTTGATGTAATATGTTGTGGATATTCAAGAAATGTTTTATCAAATATTTTTGTGTTTGCTCATCTTATTTTGGGTTTGAGCTAAGTTTTGGCCAACCATTGTGGATGTGCATTGCATAACCCTTATGATTTGAGCCGACAGTTTCTAATATCTTCAAGTTTTATTTGAGCTGACTTATTGCGATTAAATTGCTAGTCGCGGATATATATGTATGATCTCTTATATCATTTTGTGATATATGTGTGGTGTGTCGATGTGTATTGCGAATACCAAAAGATTGTTGGAGCGATTTTATGCACAGTTTCACTTGCACATAAAGATTTTGTGAAGCAATTCAGAGCAAAAGCTCAGTATCAGTCAGAAGGATAGAATATTATCATCTGAGACTAACCAAAATTGTAATCAAGCACTAACCAAAATTGTAATCAAGCATTTGTAGATGCTATTTCTTAAATTCATTTTCTTGGATCTAATCCAAATCTCTGTAAGGTAGTGTTCCTGAATGCAAGTGCATTCCCATATTGTAAACTTCTTTTGAGTATACTCAGATTAGATTGTGGATTGGCCATCCACCGTGGTTTTTCCCCTAACAGGGTTTCCACGTAAAAATCCTTGTGTTATGGTGTTGTGGTTGTTTTCTTTATGTTTCTACATATTACTTTTGGTTGAATGTTCTAAGTGGATTAAAGATCAAAATAACAAAGTTAATTTTTGCAGAACACTGATTCACCACCCTCTCAATGTTGCTTGTTTCCAACAATTGGTATCAGAGCTAGTTCCTCGAAATAAGTCTAACAGCTCGGGGAGATATTGGAAAGTGTTTTCAATGGATACAAGCAGTCTTCAACAATAACTTATGGTGGCCTTGGATGATCTTGACTAGTCAAAATTTGAGAACTGCGAACTGCAGGAAATTCTTGAGAATGCAGAAAAATTCATCTAGTCATTGAAAGACAAAATCAATGAATCAAGGGAGAAAAGAAAGGAATTATTTAATCATCTCAAGCAGAAGGATAGAAGCATGGAAGATGAAGAACTCAGTCATGCCTTAAAGGATAAAACAAAAGAGTGTGAATTTTTTTCCAAAGAAAATGCTGACCTGAAGCGTGAGATGGAGTCCATCAAGATGAAAATGACCAAGGAGTTTGAAGATAGAAAAAAAAATGAAGAAAAGCTTGCTCAATCTTTGAAAGAAAAATTTGAACAATGCAGCTGATTGGAGAATGAATTGGAACAATCTAAAAACAATGAGGAAATGCTTGAAAAACAGCTTGATGATCTTAGAGATGAACTTACTGCTGCAAATGAGTACAAAGAGAAATTCAAAGCCAGTTCAACCAAACTTGATGAATTGATTAAAGGTCGGAGGATTGATGGTGACAGGAGAGGTCTTGAATATGAAGAAGGAGAAAGTTCTGAATCTGGACAAAATAATTCTGAACAAGGAAGATTTAGACAAGGAAATTAGATGAATGGAGCTAGAAGAAATTCGGCGAGACAACCAAATGCTCGGAGATTCAATGGTTATTGCTTTACTTGCAACAAATTCGGTCACATGGCTTCTCAGTGTAGAAGCAGGATGAATCCAAGTGGACCATCATGCTCAGGTCATTGTTTTAATTGCTATAAGTATGGTCATAAGTCAAGTGAATGCAGAATTGTGATGAATAAATTTCATAGAGATATCAAATGCTATGCATGCAAGAAATTTGGGCATATTGCTAACCAATGCAGATCAAGGAAAAATCAGTGGAACAATTGGTCTAATCAAAGAAATATTGTGTGTTACAACTGTAACAAATTTTGGCATATTGCTAGATTATGTTGGAACAAAAGAGGTCTATTAAAACATAATACATAAAAAGATGTCAAAGGAAAAGGGAAAGTCACTATAGATGTGATTAGAAGGAAAATGCAAAAGAAATGGGTGAAAAAGAATCCCTCTGTTGAAGGAAACATGCCAGCACTAGAATTTGATTCTGGTAATTCCTCTAGGAATTAGTTTTAGGCCCTTGGCCTAGGGGGAGCTCTCAGGAAAATTCTTCAACCCCCTGCAAGCAAATGATACTGGAATGTGGACCGGTCTAGTAGGTGGATCAATGCTTTTTAGATGTTGTTTAACCAAATTAGAGCCAGTGTTGTAAGGTTTTGGAGATCCACAGAAAAATCATCTATCTCAGTGCTTGAAATTAGAGTAACCAGATGAACTAGGGTTAAGGAATTTATTGTGAGAAAAAGGGTTAGTTGTACGAGTGATAAAAAATCATTTTTATCCTTTATTTGTCACTTTGCATTTTGAAGGAAATCAGCATGAAGAACCTTGAAGTGAACCTTGTCGAATTGTGGAGAGATTCAATGCATGGAGAAGAATCTACAATCGAACTTTGATCTGATGGAAAGGTATTTTTCAAAAAACCTATAAATTTGTGAACTTGCAATCACGGCCACTCCTTTGGTAGTCGAAGTCAAGGATAGACCGCGTCCTAAATTTAAATGGCATCCCTATAATTCTGTTGAGACCTAGCCCTTAGGAGCATTTTCATTTGTGTCTTACAGAGTTTTGCACACTGAGGATATTAGGGCATATATTCATGCAAACATTGAAGAGTTAGGAACCTCTCAAATAATAAATATGTACTCCCATCGTATAGTTGGAGAAGATTTTATTGTAAAACTAGAATTTCAAACCTTAGAAGAGAAGAAGTTTGTGTATTTTGTGAGATTTCTCATATTTGTGGAAATTGAATGGGTGAGATACATTTTGAGTCATGTTCATGACGAGTTCATGTGGCTAAATATACCCTTCAAAATCACAAAAGAGGGTATATGTGTAGTAACAGGTTTGAATTCCATCGGTAGACTTCTGATTTTGAAATCCGTGAAGAATGACAAAGTTACTGAGGCAACAAGTGTGAAATGGGATAGAAGTGCAATGACAATAGAAGACATTGTTGAAGTTGATGTGAAATTCACATCAATGGTCATTGGTTACAAGATATATCATTCTAGTCGAGACAATTTTGTATGTACGGTACAACCATCTATGCAGCCTATGAAATTATAAAGTAAAATGCAGAGTATGACTTGTGCGAGTTGCTCATAAGTCAATTGTTAGAGAATCTGAGCAAAATCAAGAAAGACAAAAAAAAATGCCTTTAAATATGGTAATTTGCTTTTGTGCCTATTTTTCTATTTCATGAATGAGGTTCTGAGTATTGGAAGTGTACATTGGAAAAATGATGAGCCTGTAGCTGTTCAGATAAGGAACAAGTTGTTTTTAATGGGTGACTGTCAAGTCAAGAACACTACCCTATGGGGTTACTTCAAAAATTTCCAGGATATGATGCACGCCAGGGAAAGAATTCCCACTTCAATTGTGGAATACAAAGATACCATCTGCTTCATGGTGGATATTGACCAATGTCATATGGAAGTTGTTGATCCCAGAACAATTTGGACCATTCCAATGGGATACAAAGTAGAGGAAAACATTTTGAAGATGTATGCAAAACACTTGCTGAATTTACCTCTAGATCTGGGAGAAGAGAGGTTTGGAACATAGGCAGAGAAAAGTATGCAGGTTCATGAGGAACTGAGAAAACTAGTGATAGTCAAGAGAGTTAGAAAAGAAAAAAAAGTTTTTGCAGAAAGGATGGGCTTACCTATAGAAGCCTTGAGAGAAGCAAGAAGAAGGAGAGAAGAGGTAGAAGCAACAAAAGTGAAAGAAAAAACAAGTCTGCTAGTCCTAGTGCATCCTCTGCCTGCACTAGATCTACAAGGAGTTCCCCTACAGTAAATCTAGCACAAGACAAACCTTCTGGTAAAAGGAAGAAGAATAAAAGTACAAGAACATATAAGCCTATTCCAGAAGATGAGGAAACAAAATCAAAAGAAGTTTTGAAAGAAGTAAGAGCTACCAGAACTCAGGCTATCGAGTTAAACAAGAGAAAATATTCCAGCAAAGAAGAAAAGGCAAAGAAGGCTAAAATTGATCAACTTGGTATGTCTGTTGATGAAGTTGTGTATGCAGTTGTCAATGACGGTAATCTCAAGCCGCTCTATGACTTGTATGAAACCTTTGATGAATCTGCTCAAAGAGTTCTAGAAGAAGCTACAATAAAACATCTGAACATTTTTAATAAAGCTCTAGTTGATATTATGTCTGGCTTACCAAGAATCTGTATGATATTTTGGAGTCAAGAAGATTAAACGCTAGAAAAGAAGAAGAGAATATGAGGAAGAGAGTTCTTGTAGATTTATTGTAAGGAAAGCTTAGGTGCGGAACAAACTCTCCTAATGCCAAAACCTCAAGGAAGAATGTAGATATGACTTTAAATTTTGCAATTACAGTTCAATAAGATACACTTGAAAATAATTAACAGAAAAGAGAAATGAACACATACACAATTGGACACCAGAATTACATGGGAAAATCCTTGCGGGAGAAAAAACCACCACACCAAGAAAAGCCTCTTTCTATTATAGTAAGGAAAATTACATATAGAGATCAGACTTAACTTTCTGATGTCAATTTATAGTAGCAACATTCACTGATCAATCTTGTACAAAATAGTAATCTTGCAATGCTCTCAGAAGCATCCTATGAATCCACTCAGATCAATCCGTGTTCAGTCGAGCAACACTTTCGTTATCTCACACTTCTCTCTTCATCAACCATTGCAAAGTGTAATACATTCTACTCACAGCCTGTTCATTTTCCACAACAAAATAATCACAACTGTTCAACTTCCAATGGTTCACATTCCGCTTCTCTCATTGGCTCAGAACACACCACGTAGGACAGACGTTGGGTCAAAAAGTTTAACTGAATCACATGTCAGTGAGACACCAGACTGTGTCTCCCCGATGCCAAAATGCCTGAACACATAGCTATCGGCAAGACCAAAGGTATTGACAACACCCTAAGAAGTCAGACCGATAACAAAACAAGTTTCCCCGATATCACAAGAAAACCAACTGTCCATCGACAAGAGATCATACCGAATGCAAAACCATCGGCTAGACCAACTCTATTGGCAAGACTTCTCACTGATGTCCATTGCAGAACTATCTGCAAGAACATCACTATCACTAGGACTTCACACCAATGTCCATCACAAGTAGCTCTATCGGCAAGACCATCGCTATCAGCGAGAGAAACGCTATCGCCAAGAGTTCATACTGAATGCACCAGCCTGTCGGCGAGAGAAACATCCATCGGCAAGAGTTCTCACCGAAGGTATATCTATTAGTGAGACCACATCCATCGGCATGTCGCTCAAAATGTTAACTTCATAACCACCGCATACAAGTTATGAATTTATCGATCCCTACGACAAGCCAATACCACTGTCGCCCAATCAGAGAAAACACAAACTTCGTAACTCCCACTGCTGGTTAGAAAGTTCCCAAATGTTGTGACAACGAAGGAAGTCAGTTAGTCGAGAAATTACGAAACTTCCAAACTCTGCGACAAGGTTCTTAAGTTACAGAAATCACCGATGTCACGACAACGAAGGAAGTCGGTCAGTCGGGAAATTATGAAACTTCCAAACTTCATGACAAGATTACAAACTTAGGAACTCCAGCGATCAACTAACAATGAAGACTTGAACAGAGATACAAGCTAGAAAATTGAGGCACAATTTCCAACAATCTCCCACTTGACGAAGACTTACTGGCTTCCTTCAAACTCGAAGGTAATGAAGGTCATGGGCTCCAAGGCCCATCAAACTGGAACACCACTTGTACTTGTCTGTGCTCACTGGTTTCGTCAATGCATATGCAACATTTTCCAGAGTATCCACTTTTTCTAAAGAGACCTTTCCATCTTCCACCATATCTCATACAAAATGATGCTGCACATCAATATGTTTCGTCTTGGCATGGAAAGTAGGATTTTTTTCCAAACAAATAGCACTTTGACTGTAACAGTAAATTATAATTTTCCCTGCATCAAATCCAATGTTAGAAAACAAACGTTTTAACCAGATTGCTTCTTTATAGGCATGTGTTGCTGCCATGTATTCTATCTCTGTAGCGGACAAAGCGACTACAGCCTGCCGCTTACTCATCCAACTAACTACACCACCATTCATCATGAAAATATATCCACTAGTGGATCTTCTGCTGTCAATGTCCCCTGCCCAATCAAAATCCACATAGCCTCAAATGCTGAGAGTCCTCTGTGATTCAACCAAATTGCCATGGTAACACAAAACATATTCTGAAGTGCCCTTTAGATATCTAAACACTCTTTTCACAACATCCCAATGTGTCCTTCCAATATTTTCCATAAAATGACTAAGTACTCCCACTACTTGGGCAATGTCTAGCCTTGTACAGACCATTGCATTTATTAAACTGCCAACTGCACTAGCATAAGGCACTATGGTCATGTCCTCCATCTCAATAGGATATTTTGGATAGTTTTCAACAGATAGTTTTGTTCCCTGCAAAACTAGAGCAACTAGCTGCTTGCACTCAGTCATACAAAATCTCTCCAGAATAGTATTAATATACTTACTCTGACTAAGCCAAAGTTTTCTACTCTTCATGTCCCTAGTTATTTTCATTCCCAGAATATACCTGGCTACACCAAGATCTTTCATTTCGAACTTTGCAGACAACTAAGATTTTAGATTAGAAATCATTAACTTACTATTGCCTATGAACAACATATCATCAACATAGAGAGCAATAATAAGAACATGATCATTTTCAGCTTTGTAGTACACACAATGATCAGATTTTGATCTTACAAATCCTAATGACAAAACAAACATGTCAAACTTCTGGTACCACATTCTAGGAGATTGTTTTAATCCATACATTTTTTTAACTTGCAAACCAAATTTTCTTTACCTTTTTCCACAAAGTGCTCAGGCCGGGACATATAAATCTCTTCTTCAAGGTCACCATGAAGAAATGCTTTCTTCACATCCATTTGTTCAACCTCTAAGCCATACACTGCTGCAAGTGACAAAAGAAATTTGATAGACGTCAGCTTAGCTACAGGAGAAAATATTTCTCCATAATCAATTCCCTCTACCTGGGAATACTCCTTCGTAATCAACATTGCCTTATACTTTTCCACACTACCATCCAAACCTATTTTCTTTTTAAATACCCATTTGCAGCCAACAAATTTTTTGCCTTTAGGAAAGGGCAACAAACTCCAAGTATCATTCTTTTCGAATGATACAATTTCTTCATTCATGATTTCCAACCAAGAGTTTGAATCAGACATTCTAAATGGCTCTTTCACAGTCCTACGCTCATCAGTGCTAGAAATTAAAGCATAGGCACAAGTAGAATCTAACAAAGAAAACCCATACCTATCAGGTTGCTTTCTTTCACGTGTTGACCTCCTCACAGGCTGAGGCTGAGGTTGTTCTTCTTCTTCAAAACTCTCAGAACTACTTGAGCTCTCCTCAATTTCAGGTACATTTTGAATTTTCAATTCTTCTTTATCTGGTGTTGGAGGAATTTCAACTACATCCTTTTTATTTTCTAATTTTGTCTCTGACTACAAATCCAAAGTAGAAGGCTTCAACTCACGAAAAATAACACTTCTGTTGTATAGAACCTTCTCCGTATTAGGATTCCAAAGCTTGTATCCTTTTATGCCAACACTATAACCAATAAAAATACATTTAATAGCCTTGTTTTCCAATTTAGACCTTTTTTTTCATTCGGCACATATGCATATGCCTCAGCCAAAGACACTAATATGTCTCAGAGAGGGCTTCTTTCCAGACCATGCTTCCAAAGGTGTTTTATCAACAAGAGCAGAATTAGGAGAATGGTTTATTAAGTAACATGTTGTTGCAACTGCCTTAGCCCAAAACTTCTCCTCCAACCCATCACTGCTTAGCATACTTCGTGCTCTTTCCATTACTGTCCTATTGAACCTTTCAGCAACTCCATTTTGTTGCGGAGTGTAGGGTGTAGTTTTATGTCTTTTAATCCCATGATCTTTACAGTACCTTTCAAACTCATCAGAACAAAACTCACTGCCATTGTCAGTCCTTAAACATTTTGTTTTTCTTCCAATCTTATTTTCCACAAGGTTTTTGAATTCCTTAAAACGACTGAACACTTACGATTTACTTTTCAAAAAATAAACAAATTCCCTTCTTGAATAATCATCAATGAATGATACATAATATCTTGATTTAGACAAAGAAGGAACATTTACTGGACCAAAAACATCAGAATGTATATAATCAAGTAAAC
Source organism: Sequoia sempervirens (assembly GCA_007258455.2). Taxonomy (NCBI): domain Eukaryota; kingdom Viridiplantae; phylum Streptophyta; class Pinopsida; order Cupressales; family Cupressaceae; genus Sequoia; species Sequoia sempervirens. The sequence continues at coordinate 42,187,152 of VDFB02056351.1, read as the reverse complement.
CAGAAGATTTGTGAGTACTGGAGTAGAATGAAACACGGTGTTGTTTACCATATATACAATGTTCACAAAACTCGAATTCGAGGTTACAATCATCAAGCCCTTCAACCAGGTTTTTATTTTTCAAGGTTTTTAAACCTTTTTCTCCAATGTGGCCTAGCCTATTATGCCAGAGCATAGTCTTTTCTACTGGAAGTTTAACTTCCATAGAGTTTTCACTATCAGGAACTTTTTCCTCCTTTTCTCCATGAGTAGCCTTATGTGACTTTGCAGAGACACTATTGCATTGCACAACAAATGCATCCAGCTTATACAAGGTACCAATATGAGCACCCCTAGCTAGCACCATTGAGCCTCTAGTCATTTTGCAGCCATTTCTAGATAACGTGACTTGCACTCCAACATCGTTCAACTTACTAACAGAAAGTAAATTTCAAGCCAGACCTAGTATATGCATTACATCATTGATTCCCTTCACTCTTCCATCAGGGAACTGAATTCTGACTCTTCCACGACCAACTATTTTCTGAGATGAATCGCTTTCCAAATACACCCTTCCACCATCATATTTTTCATACTTAGTGAACCAGTCTCTATGAGATGTCATGTGGAAAGATGCTCCAGAATCAATCAGCCAGACATCATTTGATGCTTGAGTAGCCAAGGTTGCAATGAAAGCATATGCATCACTCTGAGAAGAATCATTATTGGAAGAATTCTTCTTCTTCTTTTTCTCCTCTTTGCAATCCTTTCGGGCATGACCAATTTGCCCACAATTCCAGCACTTCACCTTGGACTTCTTTCTAGGAGACTTTGATCTCCCTTCTAATTTTGATTTGGACTTCTTGTCCTTCTTCTTCCCTTTTTCTTTCGATCTGCCTCTAACAGCAAGAGCCTCCTTCGCCATCTCAGAAGATTTTCTTCTCATCTCTTCTAATAAAAAAGAAGCAACAACATCTTCCATCTTAAAAGTGGATGTCATACTCCCAATAGCCATCACCAAGTGATCCCAAGAATCTGGAAAAGAACATAACAATAGCATACAGCGATCTTCTTCATCAATCTTCACACCCACAGATGCTAACTGAGCAATCACATGTTGAAAGCATTCAAATGATCAACAACAGATGCTCCTTCCTGCATTTTCAAAGAGTACAACTTCTTCCTCAAGAACAACTTATTCACCAAGGACTTGCCCTGATAAATAGCTACCAATCTTTTCCACAAAGAAGATGTTGTCTTTTCTTCATGAACATTTAGAAGAATAGAGTCTGCTAAACAGAGCCTTATCAGCCCCTTTGATTTTTGATCTGCAAGGTCCCAATCCTCTTGCTTCATTCCTGTAGGTTTCATTATAGACACACCAAGCCAAAGATCACGGTCAACTAACAAATCTTCCATTTTAAGTTTCCACAACTCAAAATTGTTGCCATTGAATTTCTCAATTTCAATCTTTCTTGACGTGCTTTCCATCTTAATCTGTAATTTGAATTACCAGACTTCTAAAAACTCCCACTGAACAGAATTGACACAAAAAACCCAACGTACCCACAAGGATAACACAACTGGCCAAGCTCTAATACCACTTGTAAGGAAAGCTTAGGTGTGGAACAAACTCTCCTAACGCCAAAACCTCAGGGAAGAATGTACATATGACTTTAAATTTTGCAATTATAGTTCAATAAGATACACTTGAAAAGAATTAACAGATTAGAGAAATGAACACATACACAATTGGACACCAGAATTACGTGGGAAAACCCTTGCGGGAGAAAAACCCACCACACCAAGAAAAGCCTCTTTGTATTATAGTAAGGAAAATTACATACAGAGATTAGACTTAACTTTCTGATGTCAATTTATAGCAGCAACATTCACTGATCAATCTTGTACAAAATAGTAATCTTACAATTCTCTCAGAAGCATCCTATGAATCCACTCAGATCAATATGTGTTCAGTCGAGCAACACTTTCGTTATCTCACACTTCTCTCTTCATCAACCATTGCAGAGTGTAATACATTCTACTCACAGCTTGTTTGTTTTCCACAACAAAATAGTCACAACTGTTGAACTTCCAAAGGTTCACATTCTGCTTCTCTCATTGGCTCAGAACACACCATGTAGGACAAACGTTCGGTCAAAAATTTTAACTAGATCGCATGTCGGTGAGATGCTAGACCGTGTCTCCCTGATGCTAAAATGCCCGAACACATAGCTATCGGCAAGACCTAAGGTATCGACAACACCCTAAGAAGTCAGACCGATAACAAAACAAGTTTCCCCGATATCACAAGAAAACCAACTGTCCATCGACAAGAGATCATACCGAATGCAAAACCATCGACCAGACCAACTCTATCGGCAAGAATTCTCACCGATGTCCATTGTAGAACTATTGGAAAGACCATCGTTGTTGCTAGGATGTCACACCGATGTCCATCACAAGTAGCTCTATCGGTAAGACCATTGCTATCGGCAAGAGCTCATACCGAACACAAATTGTCGGTGAGAGAAACGCTATCGCCAAGAGTTCATACCGAATGCACTAGCCTGTCGGCGAGAGAAACATCCATCAACAAGAGTTCTCACCGAAGGTATATCTGTCGGCGAGACCACATCCATCAACATGTCGCTCAAAATTTTAACTTCATAACCACCGCATACAAGTTATGAATTTACCAATCCCCACAACAAGTTGATACCATTGTCGCCCAATCGAAGAAAACAAAAACTTCGTAACTCCCACTGCTGGTTAGAAAGTTCCCAAATGCTGCGGAAATAAAGGAAGTCGATCAGTCGAGAAATTACGAAACTTCCAAAATTTGTGACAAGGTTCTTAAGTTACAGAAATCACCGATGCCGCGACAATGAAGGAAGTCAGTCAGTCAGGAAATTATGAAACTTCCAAACTCCGCGATAAGGTTACAAACTTAGGAACTTCAGCAATCGGCCAACACTGAAGACTTGAACAGAGATACAAGCCAACAAGTTGAGGCACAATTTCCAACATTTATGCCCAAAAATGTCAATTGGAGAAATGGATTCACTCCTTGAAAAGGCTAAAAAGGAATTTAAGAGCAAGACAAGAGTGAATAAACTCATGATTGGTGAAACTGATGCTGTTGTTGGTGAAACTAAGGAAATTTTGGAAAAAATTATATCTAAGAATAAAATTAGCATTGAGAAAATGAAAATTGAAAATGTTCCAGAAAATGAGGCAGTGAATGAGGATGCAAATGAAAAGGAGAATGTGAATGAGGAGAATATGAATGTATCTAATCCTCCATAAGTTGAGCATATCCAGATTTCTCCTAATATGGAAAATACAAAGACACCTATGGAAACTAAGGTTCCTAAGGTGGTGCTAGCTGAGGAGAAGACGGTGCAAAATGAAAAGGTTGAGGCACTCAAAGTCAATCTAGAAATAGTCTCTGAAGAACACAAGGCTGGAGATGAGAAAGCTCAGGAAATCAGAGTGGAGGCAAGAGACACTACCAAGGCAATGAAGAGATCTCTGATGGAGCAACAAGAAGATTTTGATCTTGAATTGGATGAAAGTTCAATCAATCTATCTACTCTATCCCCAATTTAGATGATGAAGGTTGCATCAATTGCTCAAGCTAAGGCCAGTGAGAAAATTTTGAAGTCTCACATAGAGGATAGTGAATTGCTAAGCCTTGCATTTGGAGTTCTACAAAAATTAATGCCAACTCATGTCATGGATCTGTTAGGTTCCTCTTCCAACGAGCTAAAGAAGCTCATAAATTTTGTAAGTACTCAATTTGAGTCTCTTGAGATATCTGCTAAGGACAAAGTGCAAAAAGAATTTAATAGGAAAAGACTTAATCAGTTGAAGGCAATGATTGCAAAGGATAAGATTTTGTTAGCTACTTGCATAAAGAACATTCAAGGTTCTATATTTGAAGCTAGAAAAGCCTATAAGTCTTGCTTAGCTCTATCCAAGTTTACTGAAGGTAATGAGAAAAAGGTGAAGGATCTGGAAAATCAATTAGCTACCATTTCTGCTACTTTTGATCCATTAGTTGGTGATGTGGTGTAGCAAGAAGGTCAAGTAACAGTCCTACTTGACAAAATAAGATGTTTACAAAATGAAAATGACAAAATTGTTGGGAGAGTATGTGAACTAAGGGGACAAATTTGTCAGAAGATTGAGATAATGGTAATTGCTTTGAGGGAAGTGAAAGCTACTGTAGCAGTTAGTGACTCAAAGAATCTTGAAACGGTAGAGGCTCAATCCTATTGAATGTGTGGTCACATAAAAGTTTTGGAAAGTCTCAAAAAGGTTTGTGATGACAATCTAAGAGTGCTGAAGCAAAATTTTGTAGATATTTTCAAACTTTTGTAAGTTACAAGTTCATGCCTGTATAATTTTGGAATTTTGTTTCGGTTTCCCCAGTTTTTGCAATTGATGTCAAATGGGGGAGAAGTGTACATTGAAAAATGCATAGTCATCATAGGGGAAGTTGTTTTCCCAAGATTTAAGATTCTTTTTAAAAAATTTAAATGGCAGTGTAACTCATGTTGGTTTTGATCCGACACTTAGTCATTTTTCACTAAGTGTTTCCATCAATGCCAAAGGGGGAGATTGTTGGCAAGAGACACTACAAATTATTTTTGGTGTTGTCATTGATGGAAACACTAGTCAATGACAGATCTGCATAACATCATTTTCTTATACTGATAGCCAGATTGAAGTCAGATAGGAAGAACAGAACATCCAGCAGGTTGGTGATCATCGACTCACTTGCAGATTTCCAGCTGTTATTTTGAGTTGTGGACCTCGTGGGAGGTTTGTCAGTTCATCTAATGTGTTTTCTAAAAATATTAGTGCCTCGTATTAAGTCTTGTGTGAGTTTGGAGATTCGGTTGATAATTCTTTGTTTATCAATATTTTGGGGCCGACTCAATTGATGTTATATGTTGCGGATATTCAGGAAATGTTTTATCGAATATATTTGTGTTTTCTTATCTTATTTTGGGTCTAAGCTAAGTTGTGGCTAACTGTTGTGGATGCGCATTGCATAACCCTTATGGTTTGAGCCGACACTTGCTAATATCTTCAAGTTTTATTTGAGCCAACTTATTGCGATTAAATTGCTAGTCATAGATATATATGTATGATCTCTTATATAATTTTGTGATATATGTGTGGTGTGTCGATGTGTATTGTGAATACCAGAAGAGTGTTGGAGTGATTTTATGCATAGTTTCACTTGTGCATAAATATTTTGTGAAATGAGTCAGAGCAGAAGTTTAGTATCAATTAGAAGGATAGAAGATTATCTTTTGAGCCTAACCGGAACTGTAATCAAGAATTTGTAGATGTTATTTCTTTAATTCATTTTCTTGGATCTAATCCAAATCTCTGTAAGGCAGTGTGCCTTCCCATTTTGAGCAGTGAGCTCTAGGCAGTGTGTCTGAATGCAAGTGCATTCCCATATTGTAAACTTATTTTGAGTATACTCAGATTATATTGTGGATTGGCCATCCACCATGGTTTTTCCCCTAACAGGGTTTCCATGTAAAACTCCTTGTGTTATGGTGTTGTGGTTATTTTATGTTTCTACGTATTACTTTTGGTTGAATGTTCTAAGTGGATAAAAGATTAGAATAATAAAGTTAATTTTTGCAGAACATTGATTCACCCCCCTCTCAGTGTTGCTTGTTTCCAACACCCTTCCCTATATTTCTCTCTCACTCTCTCCTCTACTCTCTATCTCACCATTATCTCTCCCTCTCTCAATCTCTGAAACCCTATATTGAATTTCCTAAACACTAATCCCTATATTCTATACCCTATACACTTAACCCTATACCCTCAACCCTAAACATTATCCCTCAACCCTCATCCCTATAACCTATACCCTCAACTTTATACCCTAAATCGTAAACCCTAAATTCAACCTTGTACCCTACACCCTAAACCCTAAACTTGATACCCTCAACCCTATAACCAATATCCTAAACACTAATCCATATATCCTCTGCTCTTAACCTTATACCCTTGAAACCCTTAACACTATCCCTCAACCCTCAACCCTATACCTTAAACCCTAAACCCTACACCCTCAACCCTCATCCCTATACCTTATACCTCAAGCTTATACCCTAAACCATGAACATTATCCCTCAAACATAAACCCTAAACCCAAAACCAAATACCCTCAGCCCTATACCCAATATCCTAAACCCTAATCCCTATACCCTATACACAACCCTATACCTTATACCCTCAACTCTGAACACTATCCCTCAACCCTCAACCCTATAACTTAAACCCTCAACCCTCAACCCTCATCCCTATAACCTATACACTCAACCTTATACCTTAAACCCTAAACACTATCCCTCAACCCTATACTTAAATACTAAACCCTAAATTCAACCTTGTACCCTATATCCTAAACCCTAAACCCAATACCCTTGGCCCTATAACCAATATCCTAAACCCTAATCCCTATACCCTATGCACTTAACTTTATACTATTGAAACCATAAACACTATCCCTCAACCATCAACCCTATACTTTAAACCCTAAACCCTACACCCTCAACCCTCATCAATATACCCTATACCTCAATATTATACCCTAAAACCTAAATATTATCCCTTAACCCTCAACCCTTAACCCTATAATTAAACCCTAAACCCTACATTCAACCTTGTACCTTAAACCTTGAACCCTAAACCCAATACCCTTAACCCTATACCCAATATCCTAAACCCTAATCCCTATACCCTATACCCTCAACCCTAAACACTATCCCTCAACCATCAAACCTATACCTTAAAACCTAAACCCTATACCCTCAACCCTCATCCCTATAACCTATACCATAAACCTTACCTACTGACATTTCATGCCACCCTTTGATGACCCATCATTGATAACCGATCTGAGAGATCCTACATGGGCCATCTTGCATGAATTCTCGTTGAAGATTCCTAAAATTGGCTAATTCCTAGTGTTTCGGGATTTTGCTTACCTCTCTACTCGATCTTATTCTTCTTCTTTTACCTTTCCTTCCATTTATCCCTTTGGCATTTTGGGTTTCACCCATTGGGCTTAACCCTTTCCCTCTACTACCTATCCTTCCTTCTGAAAATCAACTAAGTGTTGATCTTTTAGGGGTTGGACTTCCCTCCATCCAATCCATGACCCCTAACATGTTCTCCAAAAGTGACCAAGTTTTTTCTTTTCAAAGTTCAAGGATCGGCCATCCCCTTGACCTCTTACCTTTGTTAAGGTAAGAGGTAAGACTTTCCCCTTGACCCCAATGTGCTTTTGGAAAAACAAGTGTTTGTTTTTTGAGCATTAGGGATTGGTCTTCCTCTTTACCGTTTACCGTTTAATGGTAAGTGGTAAGCCGTGAGGAATCCACTCAATGCCCAACTCCTGAAAATATCTCTTCCCTTTTTCCTTCTTTAAGCCCCATTTTCTTCTCAAAATTTTTAACCTTCTCTCCCAGGGTCCCCTTTCTTCCAAATCTGTCTAAGTCCTTTGTTCAAACTTTTGGGTGTCAGAATTTTGTCTTAACTCGTATTGTTTTTCCTTTTCTTCGGTAAGTTATAAGTAGTAAGCCTAAACCATGATCTCCAATGACCGACAAGTCCTTTCGAGATTCATTGTTTTCCTTTCCTCCTACGCTTTTCCTTGCTTAGTGGTAAGCGGTAAGCCTCATGCCCGATCTCTAAAGCTTCATATAATATGAAGTATGAGGTATGAAGGATTCCCAAGGTATGATGTCCAATAGGGTGTTGATTTTTAGTCCTATGGACCATTTAATGATGCAAAGGTTTCCTTTTGGGCCCAATGCCCCGACCTTCCCGTGGATTTGGCGTGTTTTCTGGGTGATGCCATTAATACTTAATCCAACTTTTGAGTGGCTTATTTCAACTTCTACGATTCAAGGACAACATTCAATACATTATCTGAATTCTACAAGTGGATTTCATGGGCACCCATGCTCATTTATTTCTATTTTGTTGACTTCCCTGACAGATCCATGCCTTAATCACAATTTTCATGGGATGGCTCCATTCTTTCACACACAACCTTCTTTGCTAACCCTGGTTAGGGTTAGGGTTCAGTTTGTGATTCTAATTTATGCTTGATCTATAAAGGAAATAAATGCATTCATTTCAAGGGTTCTTCCTTTGGGTCCTATGGGGTTTTTCTTTAGAAAACACTATATTTTACACTTTTCCATTGTAAGGATTGGCTTTTTTGCCTCTACATCAATGAAATCGATCAAGATTGCCTATTATCAACTTTTTTATGTTTATGTAAGTTCATTACCTTTATATCTAAGTGTTTTTTCTTTCTTTCCATGCATATATGTTTGAGTAAAATTATTTACAGTTGTTGCTTGAGAATATCCTTTCCTTCCAACAACTTATCAAAACCTAACCTCCATGTTTGCCTCTAGAAATTGACCAAATAGAGAGTTGTGTGAGTCCCATAGTCCCTCTTTAATGATATTGTTATGTAGTGTAAGCCAGGAAGAAATAAATTTTCTATCTTGGTGTTAGTGTAATTAATTAATTAATTATTACACTAGCATAAGTTAACTTAGGTCCTAAATCATTTAGTCCTAGGTTGCATCATTTAATAAATGGGATAATATTCCCTTCCTAGTTTGTGGGATAAGATTCCTTCTAGAAGATGAGTTGTCCTTCTAGAACTTATCTCAACATTTAATAATCATCTAGATAGGGTTCACATGTTGTCACATGTTGTTAGATAATGACACATGGCAACATCTCATGCATCTTAGGTTTTCCTTCTTGCCTATATAATTAGGCATCTTGTTCATTTGTAACATATCATATCAATATCAATCATATCATAATATCAATAGAATCTTTAATCAGCATTCCATTGTTGCAACACTTCTCTTTGTGGTTGATTATCTTTCATAGCTAAAGTCCTTCATTGAAGATTCTGGAGCTTCAGGGGCTATGCATCCATAATTTCAACATGGTATCAGAGCTAGTCCATTGAAACATCAACCCTTGATCCAGGAAGTTGGAGTGCAAGATTCTTGCAGGCTTGGAGTTTTATGTTGTAGGCTAGTTGGTTCTACCCGGGAGCCAAGCCGATTTCTGGTGCAGATCAGGCTCTCTCTGACCTCTCCATTGTGTCCAAAAGGCCTCAAAACCCATAGATCGCCTGTTCATTCGTCAAAATCGGAGACATATCAACCGGGAGTCGTTGAGGTATTATCTAGGGTTTGCAATTTTTGTAAAATACGTACAATTTTGCAGAAAAAAAATCCCCCTTTCAGTCCTCCATCAAGGCAAAAAAAAATTAGAAAAATAAAAAAAATTGGCTATTATTGGGCAATTTTTTTTCTATAGTATTGGCAAAAATTTCATTCTCTGCGGGAGACCTGCAATTTTAATCCAGGGTCGGCATATTTATTTTTACCTCCGCATATAGTTTGCACTTTATTTTTCATCGGTCGGCATTCCATTTCTGTAGATTTAATAATAGACATTTTATTAAATTTGAATTGCATTTATATTTGCAGTATTCAAAATTTAAAAAAAAAGGTTGTTGGCATATACTGACCTCTGCAGAGTTTGGTTAGCCTCATCCCATCAGCCGACATCACTCGGCGTCATCCTATCGGCCGCTTCTGACTTCGTTGCTTTCCGGCCACTTCCGACCATCGTAGTCACAGCCGTCGAAGTTTCCCGGTGACCGCTCTCCTCCTGCCAGCCGAAGTTTTCACCACCGGCTTTGTCTCTTACATGAGGGCTTGGTTCCCACTGACAATCGTGGGCTTCACTCCATCCAGCGGCGCCACCCCACCGCTGCTTCGCTCGGCGGCGCTTCTTTTTTGCCAGCGCTCACCCCCGCGGTCATATCAATGACCAGGGGCTTATTTTTTTTAGCCTCAGGTGCCATAATTTTGCACCTAGTTAGCCAACATAAATCCAATCAAGCAGAAATCTTCCGGAGGCCATATCTTCCACATACGATATCAAAAATTCGCAAACGATATACCATTGGAAAGCTCTTGGAATATCATTTTCAATGGTGCACTCTATTTTTTAGTATTCTTTTGTCATCAAAATTTCAAGTCAACTAAAGTCAACCCTCCACTTTGGACTCAACGGCCAATATCTTCGCATCAGATTGTCGGATTTTGGTGATTCCAGCGGCATTCAAGAGATATTTCAGTGCTTTTTCTCATCAGTCCACTCAATTTCTTTGGTTTTATCTCTAAGTATCTTCTATTGGTTTTTTGCAATTTGGTGCATTTTCCTGATACCTGAGACATCCTGAAGCTTGAAGAAGAATTTCTTGATCTCAGAGGACTATTCTTAGTTGCATATCTATTTGGAAGTCTTTCTTTGTTGTTGAAGGTCAGTGTCTTTATTTTTTGTGGAGAAATTTCACTATGGGGCTTGCATATTATTCTCCTTTGATTATGTTGCACGAGGGTAACTATAAGCAATGGCAAGATGGGATCTGCCACCATCTTCAATCACTTGATCTATTGCCTCATCTGTTTGGTATAGTTCCTCATCCAAGTGAAGGTATTCTTGAACTTTCTTGGAGTTGCAACAGATATACTATTTTTGAAATCATTTCAATGCAAGTTGATTGTGATGTTTTGAGTTCTATTGATCATTGTGATTGTCCTCACATTCTTTGTACTAAGCTTTGGGAGCTATACGGAGATTCAGACACTCCACCATTCCTCGATGGTCATGATTCAGAATGTCATTCTTCAAATCAAGTACCCCATGATGCTATTGTTGTGCAGGAAGTTGATTACCTTGATCTTTCCAAAGAGGTTGACAAGGTTCCTTTCGGTACTTCTTCATCAGAGACAGTTGGTATCCCTTCACATTCAGTGATTCCTTGTCCAAAATCATTGATTGAGGCTTCCACTATCATTTTTCATCAGGACACATTTTGTTTTCCAAACTTGACATCACAGGATGGCTTCATTTTAGGCATCACTGACTTGGCTACTTCTACAGGTTTGGAGGAAATTTTTGAGGGGATATCACTCCTCTATTCAGATTTCACTTTGGAGAGTTCTCTTGAGTATCCACATTCCTTTGTCTCAACCTTGATTGGGAATTTAGAGACTATCTTGGAGGCACTTGGTTTCTCTTCAGAGATTTCATATCCGAGACTTCTTCCCTGTTACTCCTTTCAGGATTTGAGGTTTCTTCAGCATCCACCATTGGATTTTCTTCTTCCTAGCAGAAGATTTGTGGTTTGGACACCTTCGTTGCTTCAGACTTCCTTCAGTGGTTTTGAGGACACTTCATTCAGGGGGGGCTATCAAGTCTCCATCATATCCATCACATCCATTCTATCACTGTCTTTGGATATTGTTCAGCATCAGTTTCTGCATCGTCCTGGTTTGTCACCCTCTTCATTGTTTGGGACTATGGCATATTCATCATCAGGCAAGGAGACACTTGAGAAAAGTTCAAAGACATCATCAACATCCATCTTCATCCTTCCTTCCTTCAATTCCTATCTGGAATGGGAAGCATCTCTGCACTTGCATTTGGTTTTGTTTCTTCTGAAAGGGAGACAAGTTGTTTGTCGGCATTGGATCATGTTTTGTCTTCAAACACTTACCATTTTTGCAGGTGATATCATCTTTTGGGGGGGATATATTGTCTCTCTCTTTCCTCCCTATGGGGGATTTTCATTGCATTGTATCCATGTGATAGATGGTGTCCTTGGGGGGTGTTTGGGAGTCCTCCATCCTTCCCATCCTATCTCACATTTTTGCATTTTCATCTCCTTTTTGGAGAGGGGTTTTGTTCCCACTGGGTTTTCCCCTTTTCTCCAGTTGTGGGATATTTTTTGCATCTTCATGTACATGGGTACCTAACATGGCCTCGTAGCATCATCATCATCTTGCATAATCATTGCATTTTCCTCCCTAAGTTGAACTTATGGGGGGTGTTAGTGTAATTAATTAATTAATTAATTATTACACTAGCATAAGTTAACTTAGGTCCTAAATCATTTAGTCCTAGGTTGCATCATTTAATAAATGGGATAATATTCCCTTCCTAGTTTGTGGGATAAGATTCCTTCTAGAAGATGAGTTGTCCTTCTAGAACTTATCTCAACATTTAATAATCATCTAGATAGGGTTCACATGTTGTCACATGTTGTTAGATAATGACACATGGCAACATCTCATGCATCTTATGTTTTCCTTCTTGCCTATATAATCAGGCATGTTGTTCATTTGTAACATATCATATCAATATCAATCATATCATAATATCAATAGAATCTTTAATCAGCATTCCATTGTTGCAACACTTCTCTTTGTGGTTGATTATCTTTCATGGCTGAAGTCCTTCATTGAAGATTCTGGAGCTTCAAGGGTTGTGCATCCATAATTTCAACACTTGGTGTATCACCTCCATTTCCCTTTCATTCATTCCTTCTCCCCTTTTCCTTGTGAGCTATTAGAGTAGGATAGTGGTAAGTTTTCATGTATTGGGTTGGATCGATACATTACACTTGGATCAAAAGAGGAATTTGGCCTTCTTTGAATATTCAACCTCATACATGAAAAGGTACCACACCTTGAGGTTGTTTCTATTATGTCATTGGAATGTTGAATTTCGTGTTCAACAGGGTGTAGTTTCATGCAACAATAGTTTATGGCATGCCCGATGGAACATCTTTCTCTCCATTGAAGAATTTGGTGTTTTCTTTAATGCATCTTGCCTTTTGAGGCATATCTTCAAACACCATGGTGAATCTGAGATAAATCTATTGGTTCAAGCAGCCCGATTTACTTCATCCTATTGAGGAAGTAGTGCCTTCTTTAACATTTCAGCCTCTGGAGGTAGTTCTACAAGCACCTGGTGACCCTGCAATATCCATCATTTGGGTGACTCTATTGGTATGTACCCAAAACATGTGGTTGGGTAGTCATCTACTCTTGTTTTCTAATTTTCAAAGCTTTCCCTATGCATAAAAATGTCAAATTTTAATGGAAACTACATGTACACTCCCCTATACCATGACAATGCCAACTTTGAACTTCCCAATTAGAAATATCAAGCTAGTTATGTCTCCCATTTCACTTTGTAGAGCCCTACTATTGTGGGTTCTCAATATTCTCAATATACTTACCACCCACCCACCTTTCTTAGTCTTCTTGGACACCCACATATTCCTATTAGAAACCCCAAGAGACTCATCATTTTGCAAAATTTTCTCTCCTATTCAACCCTAAAGTTATGGTAATGTGAGTGTAAGTGAATTACAAGCATGTTGCTAGATTTCAATAGATAGTTGATTGAGATTAAGGAGCAACAATATTTTGACCTACAACAGGAGGAGTGGGATAATCAAGCCTATCAAGGGCATCAATATTGTTTCCCATAGCAGGATGATTTTTCTCGTCAAGCTCACTATCCTCAACAACAAAGACATAAGATCAATGGAGGTATGAGAAATGGTTGGAGGAAAAAAGTAGGCAACAGAAAGATGACTATACAACAAAGGATGTTGCTACTAGGCAAGAGCAACTCAGAATTTCCCTTGCTCTAGCACAAATGCCCAAGACTCAGGCATCCCCTTGTGTGCCTAGTTTCAAATAAACACCTCCACCAATTCCAGAACAACCTGCTAAGGAGGATGTGAGAAAGCATAAGTTTGTAAGTTTCAAGAACCCTAACAAAGCTCTTGAAACTTCCACTAGCCCTCTAGTTGTTCCAAAACAACCTATTGTGTAGGAAGTATGGAAACACAAATTTTTTTTTTCAAGAATTGTAACATTCCCATTGTTCTACCCAATTATTTTACTATGCTTTTAACCTCAAGTAAATAAATTACGATACCAACACTTAGCAATAAAAATTTTCTTTCCATATATAAGAATAATATGCACATTTGAAATAAACATAATTCCAAACTTTCCTATTGCATTACAACAAAGTATTTGAACTTCCCAAAGTATTGGTTTCATATTACATAATAACATGATTACATTTCCTCTTTTACAATCTTCCATAAAAATGGATACATATATACTTACATAGCTTCCATAAGCTTTCTAGCACTAGGTATATGAATGTTCAAGGTAGTCCCCCTTCCAAACCTTAGCCACCAAATTATGAGGAGAAGCATCACTCAAGTGATTTTCCACCAACCACAGACTCATTGTGGTCCCCTGCATATCTACCAAAAATGGTAAGATGTCCCTCCCTTCGACGAAGAGATTGGTTTGGTAACTTCATAATAACATTGACCTTCTCTAAGCTTGGTGGAGTGTCCTAAAAATTTATAGATATCTCATACAATGGATACAACCTACACATATGGAATTCCCTATCTAGTATGTAAATTTGGAAACACAGTGAACTGGCAGTGTAAATAGTGGCAACTTACACTACTTTGGCCAAAGTATTCATCACTCTTAATTTTGGAGTGTACATCACATGCTTACCCACCTTCCTAGATCAATTTGTATTTGACCATTCATACCCTATGCATAGGCTATCCCCTTCATTGGATTATCCTAATCCCAAGAATAACCTATTTCCCTCTTATGTTTACTATGACACTTCTACTTAAGCGATTCAAAGTAACTCTTACTAATTAACCATAGGGAAATAGCATAACGTCACATCATTAAATGAATCTAGTACCAAAGGTATAATCCCAACTATAATAGTCTCAAATCAAGGATTTATCTCAACATTAAAATACTCCCTTCAAAAGTATAAACTTATCAATAAATGACCTCAATTCAAAAGTATAACCTTTAACTATAAATGCCTTCAATCAAAGTATAATCTCATCAATAAATGACCTCAAGCAAAGGATAATAATATCAATAAAGTACTCACTCAAAAGTATGGTCTCAACAATAAATTGACTCCAACTGAAAGTATAATCAACAATCAAATGATCAATTAGATCATATAGGTTAATCCCAACTTATTTGTTTCAATCAACAATCAAATAGACAACTCTACAAAATAAGTTCTACCCAACCTAGGTTTTCCAACTAAAAGTAGTGTAATGTTTAAGTGACCATTATAAAAGTGTCTCTTTTAATATATCACAAACATTCTCATGTTTTCTATATTTGTATAAAATATGGAGGACAATAGCCGGAGAAGGGTTTGTGCTTTTTCTCCTTCAAGTTCTCTACTCATCATGGCTTTGAGTTGTTAGTATGTGAGTCCCCTTCTAGAATTTCGTGAATATACTCTAATTCAAAATAAGATAATAACATAGCCATATAGTACAACTCTCAATCCTATCCTTGAATATTGGTATGACCTCCAAGTTTATACCCTAATACTAGGGTTAAGATTCTCTTCCTACTTTCTAGGAGGAATAAGTAATCAATCAAATAAAGTTTATCCATCAAGGTTTTCTTAACCTTTCTACCTAACAATTTTGGCATTTCTATCATTCCATCATTCCCTTTGTATTACCAACCTTATTTTTCATGAAGATTTACTTAGTGTAGACACCGAAAAATGTCCTGAATGATATCATACACTTGAATCAGATTTACTAACATCATTTCTTCTTTAAACACATCCTCTTTTCGCTTAATTTAATTAATGACATCATTTTTTTCCATTAACCTAATTCATCAATTCGGGTTAATTCAACCCCTTTCACGATAACATTTCATCTCATTAAATTAAATAAATCAAAATATTTAATTTAATTCCCTAAGTCATCTTATTTAATTAAAGAACCCTAAGTTATTTAATTAAATATCATTTCATCTCTCCCCGATTCATTAAATCATTTAATTTAATGAATATCACTTTAATTATTTTAATCCCCTAATTGCATGTTTAAACCTTGTTTAATTAGCAATTAAACAAATTTTCTTCTAAAAAGGGAATATTCCTTATCCCCTTTTTTGCACAATTAAAACTTTCTTTTAATTTTCAAAATACTTATATCCTCACCCATGAGAATATTCCAAAGAATATCCTCTCTCCTCCGATAAACTCGCTTGGCTTCTTGAGAAAGCTAAACCCTTAACCTTTTGAACAAGTCTCCTTTAACCTATGTGAGTAGGTAAAAAGTGTGTTTGTTTGGAGCAAATGTGAGCCCTTGATTAAAACCCATCATGAATTCTCATCCGTTGATGAGATTCCATGATCCATGCCTCTACTTTTCCTCCATCCTTGACCATTGATTGATCTTTTTGATCTCAACCATCCATTTCTCATTTGCTTTCCTATAAACCAGATACTATTTGGAGACAAATGGATCCATCTTTCAATTGAAAAGTCATGTTGTTGAATTCACTTACACTCACACTCTCAATTTACTCACTTTTAGCTTAATTTAGTTCATTTGAGTTGCATAATAGCTTAAGACGTCCATTAATGGCTTCCATGCATCCATCTTAGTTTGTTTATAAATTAGGGTTTCCATCTTTTAGCTTAGAATTAGCTTAATAATTGCATAATTAGATCAATTTTAGCATAGAATCATGTTAATTTAGCTTGCATCATGTTTAATTCAGCATAAATCAAGTTTTTATCCATGTATCACAATGGTTTTATCGATTCTCTTCCATAGAATTCATTGAAACAGGCTCACTAATCATGGGATTGGGAAAGGGTCATTGTTCCACATCAACACAACACCAATTCCAAAATAGGATAAGTTTCAAATGGGTTAGAGTAGGAATTTAACTATTTTAGTAGTTTGTAGTTTTCAATTTCAATAAATGCTTAGTTTAACTTTCAATTTGAATGATCTTGTTTGTGATTGATGTGTAGTGGCTAAGTTATGCTTTGATTCATCATGGATCAAGTGTAATCAACCCACACTGATGATCCTTAGTCCAAATTTTGTTTGCTTGCTATTTTGTATGATACAGCGACGCTCAAATCACAAATAGTGACGCACTTTGAAGAGCTTCGCCATATAGTGACGCTATTGCAATTTGAAACACCGACACTGATTAAATGCACTGTTGTTGATTTAAATCTGGCGATGCCGATTTGATATAGAGGTATCAAAAACTTCAAACGACGATGCCCCCAAATCCATTAGAGCGACTCTTGACAAAATATCGACGCTATCGTGCTCTTTGTTTTTGTTGCAAAGCAATGCCCATTTTCACCAGAGTGATGCTTGGACTTCAAATTACAATGCTATCATGTGCAACAATGCCCAACCAAGGTAAGAAGTTTTATGATCATTTTTTTGACATGTGCTTTAATTTCCTTGATTTATTAGATCACTAATACACTTCTAATTGTGTTCTAGTTGTTAGACTAATAGGGTTTTGTAGGTTAAATGACATGGAACTAAAGTGAAGAAAGCTTTTCTATCTTGAAATTTTGTGATTGTAACAAGCATTTGACACTTTGGGGAAATTATTTAACCCAACTTTTATGCTTTCTACTTTTTGTTCTAGGACTTCACTAGATTTCAATTAGGTTTAAAAAGAATGCTCAAACAAGATTAAAATTGAACCCTCGTCTTAGCATTGTCTTTTTGGTTTTAAATTGAAAAAGACAACTTCATATTTCATTTGGCGCATAAAATGAAGTCATCTTAGCTTAGGGGTTAAAATTTACAACTATTTGTTATTTTTTGTGATTTACAACTTTTTTATTGAATGTGTATGCAATTCTCTCATGCCATTTGGTGACCTTGAGAAACCTAAACATTCTTCAACACTTTGTATAATCACCTACATCTTTCACTTTGGATTAAAATTGAACCCCTTTGCGAGTGTGAGAAAAGGCATAGCGTGTGTTCTTTGTTTGTTCATATGATTAAAGATGATCAAACTACAAATTTACTTCCTTTCTATTGTTTACCTTTAGAGGGCCTGCCTCCCTACTTCAAAAGGAGGGAACAACCCAAGCGGTAACAAGCTAAAGCCAAGCTCTTCCAAACTGCTATATAAATGTGTGGTTGCAATGAAAATTGTGATCAATGGGAAGCAATACATGATAGCTCTCCCCCAATATCTTTATGATGTTTAAAGTCCTTGTTCTAAGGGTTGAGATACTTCTTGATGGAGTTTATCATTGTACCCCCTAAACTAGAAGCCCTTATTATGAACCCTTGTTTAGAAGCCAAAAATCTTTAATATTTGTTGGTGCAAGAATGGTCGTTCTAAATCCACCCCACATTCTTACTATTCAATTGTAGAAACAAAAAAATCCTTTTGATATCTGGATTTTAAGGATTTTGATATTTTGTGGTCTCAAGAAATGTGTGTCGTGGAGGGGAGCCAGTGTCACCAAATCTCTAACTGTTCGCATTGTTTAGTATTTGGAGAAATCCAAGTGGGGACTCAACAAATATAGCCATTTTGAACCTAGCGTTGTAATGATTGTGAGTTAGTTTCATACTTTTTCTTGGTTCCAAAATGATGCAAAAATATTCACTATCTTCCTCAAAATTTCAAACACTTTGGCCTAAATATGGATACCTCTTGAAAAAGCCTTGATATTGCTACTTGTCCTAAGTATTCTATCCTTATAGATTTATAAATATCTTGACTTATATCAAAATCCATATTTTCCAAAGAAAACATAGGAGATTGTGGCTTCAACCTCATGATTCTCAAAAAATGGACATTGTGAAAGTTATGGTATTTTTTGACATAAACATTTAGTTTGAAAACTTAATTCAGACAAGTGATTGTGGTAAAATGAACTCATTAAGCAAGATAAATCAAAAAATGAACGCCACATGACTATTTGGAGACTGATTGCTCCCATTGAACAACCTGATCTTCCAGGTGCTATAATTCAACCAAACTTTGAACTCATTAACGAAGAACAAACATATCTCATTAGTAGTTTGAGAAGCTTCACTTTTGAAACAATAGAAACAAATACCCAGTGGAGAAGCACAACAACCATTTTAGACAAAGAAGAGGAAAAAGTTGATATTGAGGCTGGAAGGCTCACATTACCACCACCTATGTGGCAATAAATATCTTCCTTCCATAAACTTGAATTGTTTCTACATGATCTCACATAAAGTCGAGATCCCTAAAGTAAGGTCTATAGGTTGTCATTTTAGATTTAGGAATCTCAGTCCAAAAGCTCTTAAGAAACATCTTTTAACACTTCACAAGAATAGAGACAAGTTGGTAGAAAACTTCTACATACATGTTTCAAGAAACAATCCAAAATTATATGCATTCTTTTGGAGTCAAAATCCTAGTCTTTTTCACAATATTGAACTCCTCTAAATGATCCATCACACAATCAAAATCCATAGAGGAAGATCTATATCTTGTCATTGCAAATGTAAGTATCATAGTTCATATTTTAGTAGGAAGTGGGCCTGAATACTTTATCGCAATCATTACCGCTTGTTAAGAAACTTTTATGCTCAAGCTAGGAGGAACCGAATAGGTCTAAACATCCCCATCCATCCTCTCATCTAAATCAACATCGAGTCTTTAGGATTTGAACATTTTAGAGGTCTAGCATCATTATCACTACATTGGTCTTGTCAAAACAAAGGTTCACTTTAAAGTCAACATTGGGTCAAACATCTCACTCACCCCTTCATTAAAATTCATCTTTGACTTCATCCAACTTTGTAAAATTTTGAATACACCAACACTTTGTGACTTAAACATCAATCAAATCAAACCCGAGCTTTCCTATTTTGTATGTGAAATGCATCCTTTTCCATGCATTTAGATAAGTTATTTATCATCCTTGAACTGGTTCATCTTGAAGGTCACAAGTCTACCCTAAAGATTTACAAGTTCATCAACATCCTTTATCCTAACATCAAAACATCAAACTTAAGTCAAAAGTGTTGTTCCAAAACGTCTGCAAAGATCACTCTCCACATCACTCATCTTTTCATCCCTCACTATCATCATTGCTCCCAAAAGACTTAGAGGATCTCTATTACCTAGATTTGAGTCAACTAGAGATTTCAAACATCACAAATCCCAACACAACTCTCCCAAAGGTGACACAATATTTATGGTAAAGACTAGATCACAACAAAAGAGAATCATGGAGAAAACCAAAGTGACATTTACCTCAAGTGATCCAAATCCTTTAGAATTCAATTTGAGAAGTCAAGTTACACCATTGCAATAGCCTTCATCGCCATCAGGACCATATCAGATAGAAGATATCACAAACAACCATTTGAACTCACTAGGGAGGAAATTATGGAACACCGAGCCTTTAAAAATGTAGCTCCTATCTCCCCGACGTTTGTGGCCAAAAATTTAACACAAGGTTTCACAACCCCATCGCCAGTGCTATATCAAACCTACATTCCTAGTATTGCAACAAGCCTTGCTAAAGACTTTGGTCATGCTCTTTCATTTGAAAATAGTACACTTGTGGGAACACTTGAAACCAATCCTCCATCAAACACAACCACTTGGACACCTTGCTTTGGTGCTCCTCCCATTCCTGAAGATCCTAAATAGATATGCACACCTCTTGATCTTCATTACTCGACCATGAATTCAACATATCGAGGGAATCCCTCTTCATCCATATCCATGAGTACCATAAGTGTTCCTACCATCACGCTAAGCAGTACAGATAAGGTATCCCAAAATAGTGTGCAAGGGCATATCAATACCATACCATAGAGTCAACCCTTGAAGAAAATAGGGACATCCTTACCCAATCCTCCAATGGGTTCATCCATACCATTGGTTTTTCAAAACACATCCACACCTTCCATCATCAACCCATCTCAAAGCAATCCCTTGGTAACAAACCCTGTCAACACAGGTAATACATCTCTAACACAAGGCAATCCTCAAGTCATGGGACAAGGAAATATTTTCAACCAATGGACTCAAGGTCCTAGTGTGTCATTTCCATCGCATAATCTAATGGAACCATCCTCATCTTTTCCCACAATCCCCTTTACTATGCCAAATCAAATAGGATCTCAAAACATACATTCCTCCACTTCAATCTATTATCTTACAAGGAATGTTGAACCAAGGGAATCCCCAAAATTTCATCACTAATACATTACCCACTCAAAACATCAATATCCATAATCCTCCATAGATGTCTCAACAACCACCTAATCCCACATTACAAGCGCACACCTTAGCCTTACAACAAGCACAAGAAGCCTATCAACAAGTAGCTTTAGCACAACAACAAAAACAATAGCAACAACAAGCATCAACACAACAAGAAGCCTTAGTAGCGCAACAAGCAACCTTAGCACAACAACAACAACAAGACCAACAACAAGCCCTAGTGGCACAATAACAACAACAACAAGCTCAACAACAAGCCTTACTAGCTCAACAATATGCCCAAAAATAGCAAGGTTCTTATTATAATCCTCAATCAAACATTGTTAATCCAAACATATTAGGAACATATACACCGATACCCCAATCACCATCACCAAATATTACACCACCATACACCCCATTCAAATCATCCATCATCCTACCATACGTTCCTCCACCCAACCTGGAAGATGATCTAGCATCACAATTTAAAGTGCTCTCACAAGAAATGTTGGACATTCACATGGGCAAGGCAAAGAAGCCCTGTGCACATAACTTGTGTCCATGTCCATTTGATCAAAACATTGCAATGGTACCAGTCCCTCCTGGTTTTGAAATCCCCAAATTTGATAAATATAAAGGGAGAGGAAGTCCCATGGACCATATCAAAGAATTTAACATCATGTGCATTGAGGTTGCCTACAATGATTCATATTTAATGTGCCTCTTCCCTCTAAACTTAAAAGGTCTTGCTATGGATTGGTTTTCTCATCTTCCTCTCAATATCAAAACTTTCCAAGAAATCACTAATAAATTTATCTATCACTTCTCCTTCAATCTAGACATGGACGACAGTCTAGAGGAATTAAACACTCTTAGACAAAACAAATGAGAAACTTTCGCTAATTTCTTACAATGGTGGAGACAAAGAGCTAGTAAAAGCAAGTGGCCTCTTCCTGATGAACAACAAGTGGGAATCATCATAACCAATCTAGATCCAGATCCATCTTTCCACTTGAAAATACAGTGCATCACATCATATGACAAGCTTGTCCCTAGAGCCCTTAACATCGAGAGAGCTCTAATATCATAGGGAAATACTCAAGCTTACAAAGACAATCACCCATCAACTAGTTCAAATGAGAAACCTCAAAGAACAAAAATGTAACTAATGAAAGTGTGGTAGATGCTAAGGTCATACTAAGTGCTCCTAGACCAAACAAAAATCAAGTTGCCAATATCCAGCCAACTATGCAGCAAACAATACCCCAGCAAAAAAATCAAATCTATAACATTGAAATGCAAAGGTAAACCCCTAATAAGAACAACTATCCTAAACACAAGTACACTGAACTATCTGAACCCATCAAGATTATCATGAAAAAGTTGGTAGAGTTAAATTTGATAACACTTCCCAACTTTGAAAACTACCAAGAACCATAAGAGAAACCATCAAGGTATAATGAGAAGGACCTTTGTGACTTTCACAAGATCAAAGGACACAAAACAAAAAACTGCATGAGGCTCAAAAACATCATCCAAGATCTCATAGAAAACAATACTATATTTGTTGAGGTACTAGCTGGGAATTAGGATCTTAAGATATCCAAGAACCCTATGCCAAATCATAACAAAGCAAATAAAAATGGTAAAGCTAAGGATTACATAAACGTGAAGCATACCTATTTCAATGTAGTTGCCTCCTTATACGATAGTGTCATTACTGTTGTCACCATCAAAGGAGCTAGTACAAAATGTGGAGTCACCACATGATGCGGCAAAGTTACCGTTCAAGGAATCCCACCTCAATCTAGGACACAAACTACTTTTCCCATATCTAATCCTAGCAAGTAAAATCTTCTAGACCAACTTAAGTAGACCCCCGCATAGATATCAATCTTAGAACTCTTAAGGTTATCCCCTACACATAGGGAAATATTGGAGAAATCCTTGTCTGAGTCATCCATCCCTGAGGATATTGGTATTGATCAGTTTCAAGCTATGGTAGGGCATATCACCAATCATCTTCTCTCCTTCTCAGAGTAGGACCTACCATCATAGCCTGTAGACATTGAAAAATTTCCTAATCAATGTCATACATTTAAATGAGATTTACTAACATCATTTCCTCTGTAATCCATCCTCTTTTTGCTAAATTTATTTAATTTGCCTAGCTAATTAATTAATTGCATCATTTTCATCCATTAACCTAATTAATTTAAATTGGGTTAATTCATCTCTTTTTGCACTAACACTTCATCTAATCAAATTAAATAAATCAAAATATTTAATTTAATCTCCTAAGTCATCTTATTTAATTAAATAAACCTAAGTTATTTAATTAAATATCATTTTCATCCCCCTCCCCTATTTATTAAATCATCTAATTTAATAATGTCTTTTAATTCTTATAATCCCCTAATTGCATAAATTAAATCTTGTTTAATTAGTAATTAAACTAATTTTCCTCTAATCAAAGGGAATATTCCCATGGAATATTCTTTATCCTTTTTGCACAATTAAAACTTTGTTTTAATTTGTAAATTAACTTTTTCCTCACCCAAAGGAATATTCCCTCTCCTCCAATCAACTCACTTAGCTTCAAATGCAAGTTAACCTTCAACCTCTTTAGCAAGTTACCTTTGACCTATGTGAGCAGGTCAAAAGTGTGTTTGTTTGAGGCAAGTGTGAGCCTTTTATTAACTTTCATCATGCATTCTCATCTGTTGATGAGAATCCATGATCCATGCCTCTCATCCCCTTCATCTTGAAATGTTGATTAAGCTTTTTTATCTCAACCATTCATTCCTCATTTGCTCTCCTATAAATAGATCACTATTTGGAGACAAATGGATCCATCTTTTATTGCAAACTTATGATGTTGAATTTACTCACATACTCACTCATCTTTTACTCACTATTTAGCTTGTTTTAGTTAATTTTCATTGCATAATAGCTTAGAGCATCCATTAATGGCTTCCATGCATCCATCTTAGTTTGTAAATAAATTAGGCCTTTCATCTTTTAACATAATTTTAGCTTAGATTAGCTTAACAATTGCATAATTAGATCATTTATAGCATAAAGTCATGGTAAATTAGTTTGCATCATGTTAATTTTAGCATAAACTAGGTTTTAATACATCAAACACCATGGTTTCATCGATTCTCTTCCATAGAATTGACTGAAACAAGCTCACTAATCACGATATTGGGAAAGGGTCGTCATTCCACATCAACACAACACTAATTCCACAACAAGATAAGTTTCAAATGGATTAGAATAGATGTTTTGAAAGCTTTCATAATTTAGTATGTTTGGTTTTGATGAAATGTTTAATTTCAATTCTATTTGATTGATCTTGTTGAGAAGCAACGCATTCGTCAGCAGCGATGCCCATCAATATAGTGACGCAATCATGCTCAGTGGTCTTGCTGTAGAGCGATGCCCATTTTCACCAGAGTGACACCCTAATCTTAAATTGCGACGCTATCATGTTCAGCGACGCTCAACTAGGGTAAGAACATTTACGTATTTTTTTGACATGTGACTTAATTTCTTTGGTTTATCTAATCACTGATGAATGTCTAACTGTGTTTTCATTGTTAGACTAACAGGGTTTTGTAGGGTTTAAAGGCGTGGAGCGAAATTGAATAAATTCTCTTCTATCTTAACATTCTATAATTGTAACAAGCATTCAACACTTTGGGGCAATTATGACCCAATTTCATGCTTTTTTACTTTCAGTTCTAGGCAACACACTAGTTTTCAATTGGGTTTAAAATGAAAATTCAAAGTTGGATCAAATTGAACCCTCGCATCATCATTTCATTTTGGGTTTAAAATTGAACAAGGCAAACTCATCTTTCAATTGGTGCTTAAAATGAATTCATCATTGCTTTGAAAGGTTAAAATTGATAGTTGTTTGCTTTGTTTTGTAATTTTCAATTTTGTTGGTGAATGCGTATGCAATTCTCTCGTGTCGTTTGGCGATCTTGAGAAACAAAAACATTCTCTAACACGTAAAATCACCCACATATTTCAATTTGGGTTTAAAATTGAACAACCACGCTAGTGTGAGAAAAGGCATAGCATGTTTTCTCTCTTTTTTTATGCAAGAAAAGATGATTGAACTATGGATGTACTTACTCACTATTGTTCACCTTTAGAGGGACTGCCTTGGTGGGAAAAAGTACTCACTCCGAGGAATGACCCAAGCGGTAACGAGCATAAACTAGGCTCTTCCAAATCGGTATATAACTTTGTGGTTGCAATGAAAATCGTAAACAATGGGAAGCAGTACATGATAGCTCTCCCCCAGTATCTTTATGATGCATAAAGCCCTTTTTCTAAGGGTTAGGAGACCTCTCACAAGGATTTTATCATTGCACCCCCTAAACTAGATGCCCTTATTACGAACCTTTGTGTAGAAGCCAAAAATCCCTAATATTTGTTGATGTCAGGAGGTTAGACCTCTGAAGCCATCCCACATACTTGCGGTTCTTAGTAGAGATGAAGAGTTTGTCATGAGAGATTCATGAGAAGTCGAAGCTTGGCTGACCTGTAGAAGTGAGTGTCATGGAGGGGAGCCAATGTGGTCAAGCTTCGAATCATCCGCTCTGAATAAGTGTAGCTGGAGAAATCCAAGTGGGAATTTAACAAATGTAGCCATTTCTATCCTAGGGTTGTGATGATTGTGAGTCAATTTAACACTTTTCTTGATTTCAAAACAATCCAAAAACAAACATTCATTATCCAAATTTCAAACACTTTGGCTCAAATATGGACTTCTTGAGTTATAGCCTTGATATTACTGCTTGTCCTAAGGATTTATCCTTAGCGATTTCTAAATATCTTGACATTAGTCTCAAACCCATATTTACTATACGTGTGAATTGTGGGAATTAGTAAATCAATAATAAAACAAACAAACACCAATGAGACGTATTACATTAAATATTTGAATCATAAAACAAATCTTTAAAAACGGTACATTGTTCTCTATTCTTAAGGATCCTTTAAATCATTATTGCTCTTAGATTTTGTATGTGCACTATGACTGGTTTGGATGACAACCTAAGAAATGAGATGATATTGAATGCAAGAAATCCAAGTTCCTACATGATATTGCATGATGTGAATGATGATGGTGATATTGACAATGGATAACGATGCTAGATTATATGATGCAAATGCTATATACAAGCTAAGGTGGTAACTAAAATGCAACTATAAACTAAGACATTCTAAATTAACATGATGCTACAATGCCCAAATGATAAATGTTAAATACTCTAAACTCAAACTCTAAATGCTCCAAATGCTCCAATGTTATTCTTGCATAATAAGTTTGCTTCAAGATGTGATGTTAAATGTTGTAGAAAGAGGTTGTATTTATAGGATTTCCAAAGCATCTTGTGATGTGGCAGCAACCAACGGTCGAGGTTTCAGCATGAGAAATGAACGGTGGAGATGGAAGAATCATGGAGGATGTTTCCTTGACTAAGGGCAACATGCCAAATGTATGAGATAATCAGATGTGTGAGAAATCCAAGTGTCAAAAGTTTGTAATGGAATTGGTTGAGAATAATGTAATTTAAATATTAGACATATTTAAATACATGTGGCATTTGATGATGTGGCCAAAAAGTGTTGTCGACATGTGATTAAATTTGAATTTGAAATTATTCAAACTTAGTGGGAAGATATTTAATTAAATTTAGAAGAATGTGGTTTAAGATGAAGAATATAGAAAACTGTGAACTATATAAATAAATTGAGAATTTATTTATAAGTAGATGAAATAAAAGAGGTCATTAATTAAATAACTAGTATTTAATTAATTAATTGTCTTGACCAATTTTAGGTGTATACATTTTGCCCCTCTTTGAAGTAATGTGTTTACACATTGCTTCAAAGAATAATTTGTTGCTGATGCTGAAAAAAATTAAAAAAAATTGATGCCCCAAACGCTGATTTTTCAGGTGATGGTGGATATATGCCCCCTTGGGAGATAAATTGGTGAATTTTGGAATTTTTAGGATTTTTTGAATTTTTTGAAAATTTTGATAATTTAATGATGATTTTAAAATTTTATGATCCAGAAGCGATTTATCTCTCGAAAAATGATGTTTGAGTCACCAAGTGATAATTTGATAAATTAAAGCCCCTTTGAAAAATAAAATAAATCAACCCCATAAAGATCCCACTTAATTAACCTTTAAAAGGTTAAAAAGAGTGATTAGAAGTTCATTTGAGCATTTGTATTTTGAAAACTTGAGAGTGATTGAGCAATCTAGCAATTTGGAGCAAAATGGTGATCCCCTACCCCACACATTGATTCAAGTGCGTCAGACGTCACAACCGCCCGATAGCGTACAGACCTCTAGTATGTACCCTGAAAAACCTCCTCGTAATTTGTGCGATTCATTTTCCCATTCTTTTTCCATGTTTGAATTCGGTTTAACACTTTTTAGCACATAGAACACTTGATGTAGCGCATAGATTAACTATTTTAGCACATAGGAAACTTTAGCGCATAGGGTTAGTCATCTAGCGCATTGGGTTAGTCGTCTAGCACATTGAATGACTGTTCTAGCGCATAGGTAGATTTAGTGCATAGGTGACCTAAATTAGCGCATAAAAGTACCAAAATAGTGCATGGGTATATTTAGCACATTGAGGGAGGGGTTTAGTGCATTGAGCAAATGATGTAGCACATTGGATGATTTGGCGCATAGAAATTCTATTATAGCGCATTGAAATAATTTTGTGGCACATTCATGGTTTTGGCGCATTGAAGCCCTGTTCCAACGCATTCATGATTTTTTCTGGTGCATAGAGTTTTTCAGAGCATTGAAGCACTGTTCTAACACATTAGTGAAATTTACACCAGATTGATGATTTTTTTTATTAAACTCCTTGACTTCGATGATGTTTGATGATGTTAGCCTTTGATTTGATGATGTTGATAGATTAGATGTCCATTGATCTCATGATAGGTGAGATTCAATGATAGGATGATGATAATTGACCTCATGATAGGCAAGGATCAATGATATTTTGATTGATTGATTGACCTCATGATAGGTGAGATTGATTGATTGATTGACCTCATGATAGGCGAGGTTGAATTGATTGATAAACCTCATGATAGGTGAGGTTGAATGATAGAGAAACCTCATGATAGGCGAGGTTGATTGATAGATTGATGCTCATGGGATTTGATCAAAGTCTCACCAAAGCTGATTAGATTGATAGGCTGATTGATTTTGATTAATTGATTGGTTGATTTGTGATTTTTGTGATGATAGGAGCCTTTGACGAGTCTGTAGATTCAAGAGGGTTTCCCTAGGACATGGGATTTGATACCCCACCTGGTGCAGGCAGAGGTGGTCATTATTTCACGATGTGGATTGTCCTCTTTGATATATATGCCCCATATTAGGATTAACAGGGGTCTATTGATAGCCTTAGCAAAGAGGTGGCATAGTGAGCATAACACCTTTCACTTACCCACCGATGAGATGACAGTGACTCCAGAGGATGTCTATCGGATTATGTGGATACTCGTTGTTGGAGAGCTAGTATTATATGATTCTACTGAGTAGGGTGGGACTGATGCACTACGTAGAGTATTTGAGGATGATCAGATATGTGGTTACAAGATTCCTTAGAGAGATATGGTTGACGCTTATGCCACACTGCCGTCTGTGCTAGTTGGTTTGGAGGGTTCCTTTGTCTTGATCACAGGTCAAAGGGAATTTTAGTTGGATGGGGTAGGATTCTTGAGAGCATGATGGCCTAGGGTACCAGATATGCATGGGATGTTGCATTCTCGCTCACTTGTACCATGATCTACATTAGGTGGTCTACCTCCGAGGGGGCAGTTTGTCAGCAGGAGTCACATTGCTTCATATATGGGTGTGGGAGCATATAGCAGTCACCTGTCTAGTTGTAGATAGACAACGCATTGCTATGAGACCATATGTTCATGCATACACAGGTCCAGTTGCTCAGCCTAGGCTAGGTAAACTAGAATATTGGAGGAGGGTTCTTGATGATTTGGACATAGTGACATGGCGACCCTATGTTGATTGTGAGTAGTGGTCGAAGGGCAACACTGAGATGTCATTTTTGTGTTAGTCTATGTATCTGATTAGGCAGACCCAATTCATCATTGAGAGATTTTTGTTGCGGAGCGTACTGAGACATATGGCCGCTTATAGGGCATGCCCCAGGGAGTGGCATATTATGCACGGTGATAGATGGATTCGACCGAGTGGGGACCCAATTTGTCCTATGATGCTGCAATTGTTGAGTTTCAGGGTCTACATGCCATTATTTGGGATGTTCATCCAGAGATCATTGAGGCTTTGATATTAGAGGAGTATGCACAATACCTTTTCTTACATCTATTCCTACGGATCACCATCCTAGATGAGCCAGTGTCATTGTTAGAGGAGGAGGAGGGATTAGTAGTTCATGGGAATAGGCGGCAGAGAGATGGAGGAGATGAGGAGGAGGAGGAGGAGGAGGTGGAGAGCAGTGATGATGGGGATGGGGATGGAGGTGACAGAGGAGGTGGTGGAGATGATGGCGGTGGATGAGATGAGGGTGGTGGAGGCCCAAATTTTGATGTTCGAGACCTTAGAGTGCCTCAAAATAGGCGATCATTGGTAGTTATGGCACGACAACATGTAGAGATCAGATTACCTTCGCAGCAGAAAAAAAAAACATAGATAGTTGCATTACAGGTGGAGGTTCAAACACTACAGGGTCAACTTGCACAGGTGCAGGCTTTACTCGCATAGACACAAGGACAGATTCAGACACAGGCACAAGCCCAGGCTCAGGCACATGCCCAGATGCAAGGGAAGATTGCTACACTCACGATAGAGAGGGATAACTTGAGACTGTTGGTTGATCAGGCATAGGGAATTATCAAGAGACTATGGAGAGTCGCAGAGGCCACAGGTTCAACAAACTATTTTAGAGAGGTACGATGTACCACCTAGGAGGCAGAGTTTTACAGATTAAGATATCATGAGGTCGTTCCTCTAGAGTGGCGAGAGAGCTATGCACAGTCCTGGACAAGTAGGTCCTAGTCTTGGATCACGAGTAGAGGTGTTACACAACCACTTCTGAGAGATCCGAGAGACCCTGGTGCAGGAGGTATTGGTCCAGTGATGTCGACACCATTTGGGGGGAGCACGACATAGCTCTGATGTGACGACAGATTTTTTGTATTTTGGGACATGATGTATGTTGTGCAGTTTTTGCACACACGGCCCACTAAAAGTAGGGACCCTCTTTTGCTCAGGTTTTTGATGCTTTAGCCCTTGGATTTTGTGGATTTGAATTGCCTTGGTATGTGCTTAATATGTTTATCTTGCTTGCCCAAGTTTTTTCCCCAAGTTGCATTTGAAAAACTTAACTTTTGGGCAAAATTCGGGTTTTTGCTTTGTTTCGGGATTTTCCGCCTGGTCCGGATTTTCCCGGATTTCAATCAAAGCCTAGCAGTTACTATTTTCCAGAAATCTTCTCACCTCGCGGAATTCCGAATGGATCGGATTTCCCCGAAATTTCATCTCCTTGTCGAATTCCCGGTTTTTGGGTTTGGTCTGTTGTTTTATGAATGTTGATGCCCTTGGGAAAATTCCGAGTCTAGATCCATTAATGAATGATTTTTCTTTTGAGCTTGGGTCCTCAAATTTGTGATCTTCGATCAATTTGAGCGAGATCATTGGAGAATGTCAAAACCCGTGTTTTCCTTCAGTTTCGAGATTTTTTTGGTGATGGCAGATTTCCCCGATTTTCCCTGTCCTCTGCGTTTTCCTAAAAATCTGGAGTTTTGCCCTCCTTCGCGGATTTCTGCTCCCTTCGGATTTTCTTGAAATCCCGTTGCCCCTTCATTTTTCGGATTTTTTTGACTGTTGTTTGTTTTCGCCAGAATCTGCTTGGTCTGGATTTTCCCGAAAATCCCTTCTAGCGTGGATTCCATGGAGGGGTGAAAATCCTGAACTGTGTAGAAATTTTGCATTAACGATGTTTTGTGGTATTTTAGTTTTTTCTTGGATTTATTTGAATATATTATTAATGATGGATATTATTGATGCTGGTTTTTGCTGAGTGCAAGCTAGGTTTAATTCGATCGAAGGAGGATTTAAGGCATTTATTAATTCACCTGTGGCCGACCTAGATGAATCCCATGCATTTGCATATCTTATCTTATTTCAAATTTCTCTTGGTCGACTTGTCTGGGATTTTTATTATTATTATTGTAAAATCTATATTGGGCCGACATGTTTTGGGGTTTTCTATAAATATGGCATTTCGCCTCATTTGTAAAGGGGGATTATTAGTAGAAGTTGCTAGAGATAGTTCTTAGAAGCAATTAGGGTAGTAAAGTAAGAATTAGGGTTAGGAGTTAGTCGATTCTGGAGCAAGTGTTGTAACAGAACATTGGAATTGTTGCTGAAATCTGGTGATTCAATACAATTGCATACATTGTGATTTTTTGGTAATCTCTTTTGTGTTGACTTATCTTGCATGGTTCTTATGATTCAATCTTTCAAATTGCTCAAGGTTATTAGATGTATGTTAGATCTGATTCAATGGTGTTCATGATTTGATGCTTGAAGTGTTTGCAACAGTCCCTAGTCCATACTTTTGGCAGCTAGCTAATTGTCAGTTGCTTTGCAAAGTTAGCCTGGACCGTATATTCATTGTGCCTAGTTCGATTGTGGAAGTTTATTCATTTCAATTGCCTTAGGTTTGTCTTGGATGAATGCTCATGATCTGAAAATATTTAAAACCTTAGAAGATTGCACTGTTTCTGTAAGATTGTAGATTTATCTTGGTCAAGCAGGAATTAGTTTATGAGGTATTGGTTCATTTCAAGTATTTCATCATTTGCATTGTTAATCTTAGGAGTAGTAAAATTTAGATCTCTTTAAAACCCTAATATTTTGTTATTTATTTATTATTTGGATTAGATTTTGGATTTAAGTATCATTACATTGCCAGATCTGATAAATTCAAGATTCAGTCTTTGCTTGTAGTAAGGTCCCTTTGTGATTACAAGCATTTTCACATTTATCACTGAGTTGTTTATGCATTGTCAAGACATGACATTAGAGACCTTGGGGTTATCTCTTGAGGCTTGCTGATAGAGATTTACCTTTCAAGAGAGATAGGATTTCCATATTTTGTCTGAGTTGTTCATGTGCAAAAAACATCATCAACAAATTGGTGCTAGAAGGAGGGCCTGAATAAGCAAGTTGGATCGATTTTTGAACGCCATCTCTCCTAAAAAATTTAGAAGAAGAAACAGATCTACTCCAGGAGAGGAGAAATTTGAAGAATTGCAAGCCCCTACTAGGTCAAGAAGGACCAGTAGAAGGGAAGAATCATCATCCACCCCGCCACTTCCATCATCCCCATCATCCCCATGTTCATCAAGTTCATCTGAGTCTGAGTCTAAGGACATTCCCATTCCACAACCTCAGCTAGCAGTAAATCAGCCATTACCACCGCCGCCTCCATCAATGGCTTTCCTAGCTAATAACCCATCTCCCTTATCTTTCAACCATTACAATCCTATGCATAAAAACCCTTAGCTTTTCTGCTCCAAGTTTCACATTAATTATCCCAAGAGGACTGCAGAGGAGCATATTAGGATTTTTAAAACTACCCTTAAGGATAGGGGAATTAATCATGAGGATGTTGCATGCAGACTTTTCCCATATTCCCTTGGAGATGAGGCATTTTATTGGTATAACCATCTTCCTGTTGAGTCTATTACTACTTGGCTTCAGCTGTAGACTACATTTTTACAGAAATTTCAGATCCCAATCAGTGCTAATGAGTTACTTTTGCAGTTTACTGGAATCAAGAGGGAGGCAAATCAACCAATAGTGGCTTTCAATAATAGATTTCATATGGCTTATGCTAGGCTGCAGCCCCCTTATGCTATAGATGATGCCTCTGCCAGGGAGGTTTATTATGAGGCTTTGGATAGTTTAACATCTACTTTCATGAAATGGAAAGCAAACCCTCCTAACAGCCTATTTGAAGCTTATGATGTGGTTGTTAAAGTAAGTATAGATTTGAGATAGCACTTGCCTGGACCCTTGGCCAACCAAACACCTATGATGAATTCAGTCCCTCAATCACCCTTGGTTTCACACCTAGGTCATCCCTGTCAGGCTTCACCTATGTCCAATTACCCTCCAAATATGAATTAGCCTGTATTCTTTCATCAGCAAGCTAATATACCTAGTTACATGCAAAGCTCTGAGATATTTAATCAACCCTTGAACCATGGGCTCCATAATGTTTATATGCAGAATTCAGCTGGTATTGTTCCTCCATCAAACAGTGCAGACAAGGAGAGGTTGGATGCACTCACAGAGCTAGTTGAGAAGTTGAACACTGAAGTCACCTACCTAAGGAACCAGAATAATAAATCCCAAGTAGCCCAAAGGGGGTTCACTCTAATTATGATCAAAGCAACAGGGATATGATGCAAGCTCAAGGGAAGAACTTTGATAGAGGGAAACATCTTGATAAAGATCATGGAAGGCAACCGCCACGACAAAATAGGACTTGGGATACAAGCCAGGACAATGAAGGAGCCTTAACCTCTCTTGATCAGCCGAATAATCAAGAAAAATCTAGTGGAGTTTATTTGGCAAAAACGGCTTTGACAAGATGATGTAGGCTTCATAACACCACTCAGCATTCTGAATCAGACTGTCAAAAATTCCAGACTGTTGCATCTATTTTCCAACAGAAAGTTCAATATGCCAACAATAGTTCAAGTGGACGAGAGATAGTGCCATCTAATCCTTATGACATATCAGTCATGGTTGTGAATCATGTCCCATTTCCAAGAAGTGAAGAGAATGAACCAAAAGAAGAACAGGATAAAGGTGTTGAAGCAGAACATGTGTATAGTGGAGAATCTGTAGCTCAACCTTTCAGAGGTAATGAGGAGAATGATAATGGTCCACCAGATGGAGAAGAGTATACAACTGAAGAAGTTCAAACATTCCATCATGTGCCTACTTAGTGTTTCATAAGTAGACAACAATCTGATGCTGATAAAAGAAGAAACGTTGGAGGCAACAGGGATAAACTTGTAGTTAGTTCTGAAGACAACTATTCTACCATGACTGCAGAGAAAATAGGAGAGTGTGTGGTGGAAGAACTTAAGAAAGTCAAAGTAACTCTATTTTCTCATGAGTTGTTAAGGGATCCTACCATTAGGGATGTTGTACTAGGGTCTCTTGAAAAGGATATGCTTTCTGAACAAAAGGGTACTTTAGGCCATGTTTATACAAATACTTTTAAGGAGGTATTCCTGTCTGAAACAAGCTTGGGAAATTATGTACTGACAGTTGACCCTCAAGGATGGGAGACTGAGGAAATCCTCATGTTACATGATATGCCTATCCATAAATCTGATAGTGCTGAAGCTTTGGTAGAACCAACAGAGGGGGTACAAGAGCAAGTATGGTTGTTGGATCATACAAAGGATATACATCAAATTATAGAGAGTGAGCTTCCCCCAATGGAAAAATCTCAACAAGACATCAATGAACCAACTGACACAGAGTTTGAGGGAGACATAGCAGTAAAGGATAAAGTAGTCCAAGAGGAGATTTCAATACAAGAACCTCAACAACCTACTGATGAATGTCCTGTAAGATGTGAAGAAGAACTTAATAAAAGAGTTAATATTCTAAGCAGTCACAATCAATAACCAGAAAAATGCCAATAGGAGAGGAATTCAGGGAGTCCCTTCACTCATCACATTCTGTTTTTCCTCTTTCTATTGATAAATTCAGCAAAGAAAATTCACAGATTTCGTGTATTAATGACAAGATAGCTATGGATGTGCATGAAAACCCAAATGGTGTTGAGAATAACAATGTTGCAACCATCACTAATAAGCTTGATCATCCTACTTTAGGTAAAGATGTGCTTGAAGATCAGTCTGTGAGGCCTCTTGAAAAACATCATGATGGGGAAGTTACTATGCATGATGAGGCTTTTACATTTTCAACATTGTTCCCTCATGAAGAAGTGCACACAGGTGAAGAGTTCCATGTTTATACTTTTGAATCTTTCCAATCTCATTTTCACCCTGAATTATTCATTGAAGACTCCAATTCTGTTTTGCATGTTATGAATGCAAGAGGGATATTGCATCATCAGTTGAGACCTCCTGATGACATGGATATCAGCTCTTCACAGGTGCAGGATGATGAACATAACATTCAGTCCACAACAGTACAAAATCAGGTTGTTTCTCTCCTTGCTATGAATTCTGAATCTTATCAATTTGATTATGGTAATTTAGGAAAGACAACTTGCATATGGATTAATCGTGGTCCTAATGATTTTCCTCAGTTATTGATTATTCCTGATTATGAGGTTGAGTTTGAATGCTACATTTTTGAGGTTTATTTTGCTGAGTATAAAGATAAATTTGCATTTTTGAGGACTTTTACCATTACCTTGTTGCTTGTCCATGCATTGATGAACCGTATGGGGGTGGGTCTCAATTCACCTTGTCTGATGATGAGTTGTTATGAGTCTTTTGTACATAGTTAGGATAGATTGCTTTAGAATTAGTTTGCTTTAGGTTTTGGTTTGGTTGTTGCTTTGCTTCTCTGGCTTGGGTCTTCTACTTTCTGGTTGGGGAAGTGTCCTACTTGCACAACAAATATTCTTTTGTCTGGGATTGTTCTGAGTATTTCCTTGATGAACTTTTATCATATATCTTGAATGGATGGTTGAGGTCTTTGTTATCGTCATGTAGTCTAAATGTTTGATTTGAGGAGGATGGGTCACTGATTTGATTTGAATTTGAAGTATTCTGAAATCTTATATCTCTTAAACATCTTTAAAAAATCATGAGGTTGCAGTAGGGTCCTTGTGGGGTCATGGTAGGTGAAAAATCTTATTTCTGCTTCAGTGCCACTGTGGTTCTTAGCCCAGAGTGTGAACTTCATTGTTCACAGGTTGAAATGAAAAAGTGAAAAGAAAAGAAAAGTGAAATATTGAAAATCAAAAGAATGAATTCAACTTATTAGGGGTATTCATGTATCTCTACCGGGGTTATGGACACTTGACTAGCAGTAGAGCTATGCTTGAGAGGGCCACAACGATAACCTTGTTGGGGCTATGGACGCCTAACTGGCAGCAAGGCTCTATCCAGGTTGCTTTTGAAGTTAGAATCTTTACGTAGCCTATCTTGACTAAGCTTGGTTTCTGCAGTAGCCCAAGGAAGGAAATGAACTCACTTGTACACACTTGGATTTTTAGTTTATGAAAGGTTCAGTCTACCTTTGGTTCTAATTTTCTTTCATTTTGTATTTTCATTTGTTTGTCTGATAGTGAGATCAAAACCAGAGATTCTGGGTTCTTGATTCATGTTCGTCATCTAATGCTCTTGAGCATTTTCCCAGCAGAGTCGCCATTTGTTGTGCAGTTTTTGCACACACGCCACTAAAAGTAGGGACCCTCTTTTGCTCGGTTTTGATGCTTTAGCCCCTGGATTTTGTGGATTTTAATTGCCTTGGTATGTGCTTAATATGTTTATCTTGCTTGCCCAAGTTTTTTCCCCAAGTTGCATATTGAAAAACTTAAAATGGCGAAATCCGGTTTTTGCTTTGTTTCGGGATTTTCCGATCCGGATTTTCTCAGATTTCACTCAAAGCCCGACAGCTGACATTTTTTAAAATCTTCTCACCTCACGGAATTTGAATGGACTGGATTTCCCCAAAATTTTGTCTCCTTGTCGAATTCCCAGTTTTTGGGTTGGGTCTGTCGTTTTATGAATGTTGATGCCCTTGGGAAAATTTTGAGTCTAGATCCATTAATGAATGATTTTGCTTTTGAGCCTAGGTCCTCAAATTTGTGATCTTCGATCAATTTGAGTGAGATCGTTGGAGAATGTCGAAATCCAGTTTTCCTTCAGTTTTGGGATTTTGTGCTGGCGGATTTCCCTGGTTTTCCCTGTCCTTTTGTTTTCCCAAAATCCAAAGTTTTTCCTACTTCGCAGATTTCGCTCCCTCCGGATTTTCCCGAAATCCCATTGCCCCTTCATTTTCCATATTTTTTCGACTGTTGTTTGTTTTCGCAGAATCCACCTGGTCCAGATTTTCTTGAAAATCCTTCTAGCGTGGATTCCGGAGGGGTGAAAATCCGAACTGTGTAGAAATTTTGCATTAACGATGTTTCGCGGATTTTGTTTTTCTTGGATTTATTTGAATATATTATTGATGATGGATATTATTGATGCTGGTTTTTTGAGTGTGGGCTAGGTTTAATTCGATCGAAGGAGGATTTAGGCATTTATTAATCACACGATTGGATGAGTCCCATGCATTTAATGCATATCTATCTTATTTCAAATTTCTCTTGGCCGACTTGTCCAGGCTTATTATTATTATTGTAAAATCTATATTGGGCCGACATGTTATGGGGTTTTCTATAAATATGGCATTTCACCTCATTTGTAAAGGGGGATTATTAGAAGTTGCTAGAGATAGTTCTTAGAAGCAATTAGGGTAGTAAAGTAAGAATTAGGGTTAGGAGTTAGTCGATTCTAGAGCAAGTGTTGTAACAGAACATTGGAATTGTTGCTAAAATTGGTGATTCAATACAATTGTAGACATTGTGATTTTCTGGTGATCTCTTTTGTGTTGACTTATCTTGCATGGTTCTTATGATTCAATCTTTCAAATTGCTCAAGGTTATTAGATGTATGTTAGATCTGATTCAATGGTGTTCATGATTTGATGCTTGAAGTGTTTGCAGCAATCCCGGTCCATACTTTTTGCAGCTAGCTGATTGTTAGTTGCTTTGCAAAGTTAGCCTGGACCTTATATTCATTGTGCCTAGTTCGATTGTGGAATTTTATTCATTTCAATTGCCTTAGGGTTGTCTTGGATGAATGTTCATGATCTGAAAATCTTTATTACCTTAGAAGATTGCACTGTTTCTGTGAGATTGTAGATTTATCTTGGTCAAGCAGGAATTAGTTTATGAGGGATTGGTCCATTTCAAGTATTTCATCATTTGCATTGTTAATCTTAGGAGTAGTTAAATTTAGATATCTCTTTGAAACCCTAACCTTTTGTTATTTCTTTATTATTTGGATTAGATTTAGGATTTAAGTATCATTACATTGATATCTGATAAATTCAAGATTCGGGCTTTTGCTTGTAGTAAGGTCCCTGTGATTACCAACATTTTCACATTTATCACTGAGTTGTTTATGCATTGTCAAGACCGACATTAGAGACCTTGGGGTTATCTCTTGAGGCTTGTTGATAGAGATTTACCTTTCAAGAGAGATAGGATTTCTATATTCTGTCTGAAAGTTGTTGCGTATAAAACATCATCAATAAGAGCCTCCCTGTGAAGGAGAGTTAGACCATGGGGATGAATGGACTAAATAAAATACTGGGAGTAATTTTCAGGTTTATGATATTCTACTTTTTGAGATGGAAGCAAATACACCTTATGATAACCCACTTTATGAGGTGGAGTTCCAGGATGTGCAAGAGGAAGATGTTTCGCTTGAGTTGAATGATGGTTTGGAGCATGTTGAAACTTTCAAATCAACAACTATTGATGAAAATTTTAATCATTCAGATGATGTTAATGCAACCTATGAGTAGAGTGTTTCAATACATGAAACATACAGGTTTGATTTACATAGTTTCTTTGAAGATTATGCACTAGAGAAAAATGTTTGGGTTGAGCTTGTTGCAATTTTCAAATCAGAAAATGAAGGTAATCAAGAGTGTAGAGGATTTATACTTTGAACTATGTCATCACAAGGTTGTTTTCATCAAAGGAAGCATCATAAGAAAGGTGAAGGAATCCATACATGGCTACACATAAGAGTATGGGATCCAAGGTCTCTATTTAGCCATTGGGAATCAAAGATAAATGGTTGTCCTCCATGTGGGAATAACAATTTGCAAGTTAGGACAACAACAAAACTCTCATCTTTTGGTAATGAGTTCACTTTGGATCAACCTTACAATCTTGAGGGTGTTGATTTGTCCTATATCAGCAACCTAAGAGGATTTGTTACACCTTTTTTGGAACCTACGAGGGATACTCACATCCATGGGATTTTTGCAGAGGTTGGAGTGGGTTGTCGTGATGCTAGCACTTCAAATTACATCCATCTTCTCATGTTTGATGGATGTGAGGGTTTGGTGTGTTGGGATCAAGGAGGTAATGTAACATACCAACCTTTCATGATGTAAAAAATTTCTAAGTTTTCACCTTTCGAGTAAGTTTTAACTAAGTAACAAGCCAATGCAATAAAAAATTTATTTTCTTTATTGATAATTTTCAATCAAGATGCATAACATACTCAACATGAATTCCATTTCATTCCATAAAATACATCGATGTAAGAAAGCATACATTTACATACATAGCTCAATGAGCTTTAGAACAAATAGCTATAAGATGGTCCAGGATCCTTCCTTTCAAATTTTGGTTCTTTTGCCGCCTGCTATGGAGGAGAAGTGTCACTCAAGCACTTTTCTGCCAACCACAGAGTCATAATGTGGTCCCTCGCACATCTATCATTCAACAAATGGACTTTCCCTTCGATGAAGAGATTGGTAGAGTAACTGATAATGACAACCAACTGAGCATAGTGCTATGTCCTACATAACTAGAACCTTGTAATCCCACAATCTAGAACTATCATGTAATATTGGATCACGGTGAACTGATAGTGTAGTCTCGGTAGTCACACAATCTAGAGTGGAGTCTTGGACATTCACACTACTTTGGCCAAAGTGTTCTCATTCAGTACTTCGAATGAAGTCATCTATCACATACACTACTCAAGGTCGATTTGACTTAAGGCTATCTTAAGCTACGCATAGGTATTTCTTTCAATGGATAGTCCATCATCCTAGAGATAACCTATCACCATATTAATCTACTTGGAATAAACCTATTTTACTATAAGTACACAAGCTAGGTATTTCCTTAAATGGATAGTCCATCATCCCAGAGATAACCTACATACTTGGAATAACCCTACTTACAAGTAAGTACACAAACTCCCTCCCTTACTGGATTATCTATCTTAGGAGTAAACACAAGATTTCCTAGTTAAATCAATAACTTAGCTAAGTGTACCATATGTGCCTTTCATGTTCAATCAAGCCTAGTATATAATACCTATGATAAAAACCCATCTCCTACTATGGAGTACTTAAAAACACAATATGAAAACAACATAAAAGCTAAAATTTCCTTTTCAAGACACTCTAATTTCTCTAATGCACATACTAGGAAAGACATGTCAACCATGCATGCAAGACACATAATTCAAAAGTAAGATAACAAAGAATAAGAGATCCCCATGCTTGTTATTGCTTATCCAAACAAATGGTAGCAATGCAACCCTTTCCTACAACAACAAGCTTGATATACAGCTTCTCAAGAATATCACAAATAAACTCTATCTCTCAAGTTGATAGATTTATCCTCTCAAAAACAACTTCCTCACAAACTAAATTAAACTTACTCCCTTTCTCTCTCTCAATGTAAAACAAAGTATGGCTGGAAATAATGCAGAAATAGGAATATAAAAAGATATGTAATCTTGTGGAAGAATGTGTCCCTTCCAAATGAAATGGTTCAACTATTTATAGAGCAACTTGGTAACCCCATAGCCTACAGTTTAGGCATGATAATGGAAAACAAGATCCATGCAAAGCAACACATGAAACATAGTAGAAAGGTGGTGACTTCCTAGCTTACTACTCAACATAATCACCTACAAGTCAACTTGTTTATTGACAACAATCTAAAGACATTCAATCTGCATTATGTTCAATTCAATTTGTAGACATCTACAACAATTTGGTTTCCAGAGGTGACACTAACTTCAAGCACACTCCCCACTTATTTGGTGCAATTTCAGTGCCAAAAGAAATAGTCAATCACTAATTCTAAACAACAAGCATTATCGAATGGAAAAAAAGATGAGTCGGCTTAAGCTGATAAATACGTTTGACAAAGTCTCAAACATATGTAAGTATCATAGCAAAAATGTTTACTAAGTCAAAGTAGATCATTACTTAAGGCGTCAACTAAGTCCATCGACATGAACAACAACTCAAATGCAATGTAAGTGTCTCATATCGCGTGGCATAAAGAGTGAGAAACGACTTCACAAAACAGTCACAAGCTATTTTATTGGCCTCTTAAAACATAGTCTATAATGACTATAATTGACCTCCAATATCATAGTCTTTGTCGATTATAAACAACCTTTATAAATAGGCTTCTATCAAAGTAAGTGATAGTCAATTTCTATATAATATGTTAAATATATATAATATTATATTATATACATATATATATTGATGCATTTGTATGAGCATGTCCATTCGCCAACATATGCATGTATCGATATACATATACATATGGATACATGTATATACTATACACATATATATGTTCACATATGATTCACATATAGCCATTCACGATTACCATCATATTGATAAGTGTTGATGTGTGGTACATCTATACATGTGCATATGCATGTTGTTAGATCCCATTGACATGTATGTGCATATATACACATACTCCACGAACATCCCACTTGTCAATATAATGATAATAGTACAAGAAATATCTCAAAAGCTCAATAGATAAACATCACCCAATAATGCATGTAGTAGTAAACAAGACTCTCAAATGCAAACATATCAACTAAGGATGACTTACCAACTACCCACAAACTGACCCAACTCAATCATTCTAATGTGGTGTGTGTATATGCTCAGATAGTTTACTTTACCGGTTACCTGATCAAGATCTTCTCTTGAGTGATACTTCCCCTCTACTTGGAGGAATGTAACACATACCTACATCCACTAACACATGCACACGACAATCAATTGTTCATAACATATGCAGTATATATATAAGCATCTCTAAAGTTAGAATAATAATTCAATAACCATCCATTCATATATATGCAATATTTCCCCATGAATAACATCAACTGAGATTACATCAAATGAGATAACATTCATATTGATAACAAGGTACAAGCATAATTTATTCATCTCAAGAATTCACATTACATTCGTATTTACCCTATGTAGTAATAGTAAATAGTAACCACTCAAGTAGGGTGTAACAGGTAACATGCTTGACACATTAGTTCGATTGGATGGTTGGTATGAGGTGTTTCCTTTTGTAAATGAAGGGGTCAAATCTTGCAGGTGTTATGAGATGCTTCTACAAGATATTCATGCTATTGGGATATATGATATAGGGGAAAATTTTGAGCAGTTTGGCTTTCCTGGTGCAGTTAGAATGGTGTAGCAAGAGCCATCAAAAGACAGGAAGGACAAATTCCAAAATTTTCCATGGGATCCAAGTGGAGTACACCCGTGGAGGGTTATGATACTTGGAGTTTATTATAGTGTGTTGCTTCACCATCTTTAGCTAGGTGAAGAATATATCAGAGTCGCATAGCGAAGGTTAGCAGGTGATGAGTATGGCAGGCTTCTAGTTGGGTTATGGGCTTTGGGATCTTCTATGCTGGGCAGTATGCTACTTTCGTAGACAATGTTTGATAGGACTATAGAGTTTAACTTTATATTTCTCCAGTGGTTGCAGTGGATCTTGGGTAGAGCATTGTGTAGATTGGTTTGGTATTTTGGCATTCAAGATGGGCCTAGTTGTTCAGGTGAGGATTGCTTCTAGACAAGCAATCTTAGGGAGGGGAAACTGTAATGTCCCCTTTTTTTGGGATTCATATCTTTACAGTGGTTAGCCTATTATCTGATCCTTGAGGCTAATGGGATGTTTAGGGGACCCTTTAGAGGGTATTTTGGTTCTTCAAAAGGCTTGGGTATCCATTTTAGTGTATAGAACTCAATGAATCAGTATATTGATTAGTGGGCCTCTCGAAGGCAGTTCTAGAGCGCATTGTTTATACTTACTATTTATAGTAAGTTATACCAAGATTCGTGGTCACCATGCCAATAGTTAGAAATTGTGTTTCGATCGCTCTCAAGGGTTATTGTGAGATTATTATTGAGAGTTGGCAATTTAATTAAATTATTAAAGTCAAATTAATTTAATAATATTAATTATTAAAATGACTTTATAATTTAATGTTATAAAGTGACTTAATAAAGTAATTTTATAATTTGACGTTATAAGGGAAATAAAGTAACTTTCAATAAAGTATTATTATTTCAATGGTAATTTATGAAACATTTTATTAAAAGTCAATTATATTAAAAAAACAACATTTTAATATTATTTCCAAAAGCCTATTTGCAAAAGTTGGCATTGGAAATTAGGATAAAAATAAAAAGGGAAAAAGATCAGTTTTGATCATTCATTCATTATTTATTTGTAAAAATGGAGAGAGCTGAGCAATAGGGTTTGCTAGTTTGGAGAATCAAGCTATTCTAAGGACAAAATCCCTTGAATATGATAGAGTTTTTAGGTGTG
This sequence comes from Sequoia sempervirens, assembly GCA_007258455.2. Taxonomy (NCBI): domain Eukaryota; kingdom Viridiplantae; phylum Streptophyta; class Pinopsida; order Cupressales; family Cupressaceae; genus Sequoia; species Sequoia sempervirens. The sequence continues at coordinate 42,143,593 of VDFB02056351.1, read as the reverse complement.
AGAGATCACCCAAGGAATATTGATTGAATAATCTCACAAAGGGATTATTATCTGAGCTTCAAAGAATCTAGGAGAATAGTATTTCAGATTTTAGAGAATAATATTGCAGGTCATAAAATAAAGTATAGGTTGTTATTGCTGGTTGGACTCCAGTCAACTTGCATGTGGGAATTAAAGTCATCCATACTCTTGAAGGAAGCATGTGAGGGTTTTTCCATTGTTGGTTTCAAAAATAAAGCTTGTGACCTTGCATTTCAGCACATGGGTATGTTCCAAAATTTTTTATGATTCAATAATAGTAATTGGGTTATTATCAATTTATGAATTTCCTTGATATTTTAGCATTTTAGCAATTATCTATGTTTCTTGCATTATACCTGGCAAAGACAAAAGAAAAATCAGAATAAAAATAAACAAAACACAAAAAAAATCACAGATCCCAGGAGGACATCATACATGTCAAACTTGATGTATCTTCATTCAGATTTTTTTGGTAGAGAGGCTTGGGAATTTATTATAGCTTCTCAATGAAAAGTCATGGAGAGGAAAAGGAAACCACTCATATATTGTTGTCTATTGTAAAAATGTTAAGGCATATAGATTATTCAATAATGTTTCTAGAGATGTCTTGTTTAGACATGATGTCTAGTTTGACGAGTGTTTTTCTCTAATGGATTCTCCATCACTAGATTCTCCCTCATTGGTTACTCCTCCCTCTTCAACTCTTGATAATTCATTATTTCTTGAGGATGAGGATGATGTTAAAGCTCCACCACCTTATCAATATATTCAATCTATACCCAAGTGAGCTCACAATACTATTGATGTAGTTGGATATTTGGCAGGTAATCCTTCATATTCTCGTCACACTCATTCACAAAAATTAGGTTTCAGTCTTTTGAGTCATGTCATTTTAGATTACCCTAAAAAAAATTCAGATGTGATTGGTATTTTTGAGTGGGATCGAGCTATGGTAGAGGATTATTCTTCATTGATGAAGAATAATACTCGGGATCTTGCTCCTCTTCCCAAGGGAAGAAAATTGTTTTAGTGCAAGTGGGTGTATTGTACCAAGTATGTTGTAGATGGTTCCATTGATAAGTATAAGGCATGTCTTGTTGCAAAGGGTATTTCACAAGTCAAAGTAATTGACTATTCTAAGACCTTTTCTCTTGTTTCCAAGGTGGATTATATTCACCTTGGGCTTTCACTAGAAGCTTCACAAGAATGGACAATATATTAGATGGATGTGAAGAGTGTCTTCCTACATGGTGGCCTTCGTGAGGATATTTATATGGAGCAGCCATAGGGTTTGTGCAAGACTCTTTATTGGTTACAAGCTTCTTCATTATTATATGGTCTCAAACAAGCCACATAGGTCTTCATATGAGAAGATGGACACTTTTCTACTTTATTCTTGTTTCACATGATGTAATTCTAATCCCATGGTGTACACTCAAAGGTAGGAAAGTGATCTTTTGATCCTTGTGCTATATGTGGATGATTTGATTCTTACAAGCAATTTATCTTCCATGATATGGAATGTTCATAAAACATTGATGGAGCAGTTTGATGTGACGGATCTCAACCTTCTGCATTGCTTTCTTGGTTTATAGGTTATTAAATATTCGAATGGGACTTCCATTTTTTGGTAGAAGTATGCTCTTAACATGCTTTAGAGATTTGGTATGCTTGATTGCAATCTTTTTCCCACATCATTTTAGTTAGGTGTTGTGTTGTCTTCTACTTGTTCTTCTCCTTTAGTTGATGCTACTTTATACATGTAGCTGGTTGGAAATATTTTGTACTTGAAATGTTTATATCCTTATCTCTCTTTTGTGGTTGGTATTGTCTCTCATTATATCATGATCCACATAAGATTCATTGGAAGTTTGTTGAGCATATTTTGAGATACATTTAGGAAACCTCTCATTATGGTATTCATTATACATCAGGAGATTCTTGGATTGTTGACTTCACTGATTTAGATTGGGCTAGTGATGGTAATGATAGGAATTCTAATTCTAGCTTTATATTTTTCCTTGGTTCTAGCCCCATGGAATGGTCTTGCAAGAAGCAATATTCTATTATTTTATCATCTACATTGGTTGAATATCAAGAATCAATTTTAGCTAACCAAGAGGTTCTATGGATTTGTAAATTATTGATTGAGTTTGGTTTCCATCTTGATAGTCCCACTACTCTTTGGTGTGACAATTAGAGTTTTTTTCATATTTCTCACAACCCAATGGAGAAGTAGAGGACCAAGCACATCAAGATCCACATGCACTTCATTTGGCAATTGATTTAGGATGGTTTTATCACCTTCGAGTACATGCCTATAGATGATCATGTTACACACATCTTCATGAAACCTTTAGCATTGCCTCATTACCTTTAGTTGTGATCAATATTTGGGGTGAAGGAAGTTTTCCTTGGGAGTCTTCATCTTAGGCCTCCTTTCTTCAGATTTTTTCATTATTTCTTTCACGTTTGCATCTCTTTTTTTGAGAGGAGATTTTCCCATGAGGTTTTCTCCCTTTCTTTAGTTTTGAGATATCTTTTCATTTGTACATGGGTACCTCATCAAACCTAGTTGTTGAGAGGCCGATACTTTTTTTATGCATTATTTTATGCCACCCTAAGTTTAACTTAGGGGGAGTGGGAGTGTTGGTGTAATTATTTATTTTATTAAACTTTATTATATTTTCTTAGGCTCACTTAGAGATTTTAGGGTTTTCATATCCTTACACATAAAGCAAGGTAATTTTGTGTTTTTTTTAATAAATTTTGTAATCTTTTTACTTGAGAAAATAACAATTCTTCATTGCAGATCTCAATTGGTGGAAGTTTTCTCAGTTTTTCTATTTAATCTTGCTTCTGTGATCTATTCATTTCTTCAACATAAAAACCTAGGAAATTATAGCGAGATCTTGAGATTAAATATGTTTTGAATTTAGATTAAATTGGGATTTAAATTTTGAACTTGTAGGTGATTCAAATTTTTATTTATGGTATGTATTTTGGTTATTTGTAACTCTTTAATTAAATTATGATGAGAAAAATTGACATAGGAATACCTAGTTAGGGATTATTATTGAAAATATGACTTAGATATTATTGGGTATATTCATTTATTCATATGACTTAGATTTTCCCATTAGGTTAGCTTTATGTCCGAAAGCATATAACATGTATAGCAATAGCCTTGAAAAGATTGAATCATTCTACCAGTATTGAATCTATTCATCATCATTATCTCACTTCTGCACTCAACAACTCTATGTACAAATTTTTGCAAGCAAAACATTGTCCAACAAAGAATCCAACATTTTGATTCATTCTACTTCTACATTTTGTTGCCCTATGACCAAATTTATTGCATGATAAACAAACACCATTAAAAGATGAGTACCTTTGAGCATTTGGTTGTCGGATGGGAGTTCTCCCAGTATTGCTTCTTTGATTCTTGATCTGTTTATTATTGCCTTGAGTCTTCCCTTGATTGTCAACTTTGCTAGGAGTTTGATTAGCCTTTGAACTTTGTCCTTCTTCAAGTCCTAAACCACCTTTATTCTTAGAGGGTTTCTGAAACACAATCAACTCATCAAGCTTTGTAGTACTTGTTTTGAACTTGTCCTCATGAGCCCTAGCTTTCTCTAGGTCAGTCCATAGGGTTACCACTTCTTGTTCAAGCTTTGTACATTCATCAATATTGCTTTGAATTTCAGCTTTCTAATAGTCGTCAATTCTTTTCTTTTATGCCACTTGTACCTTTAGTTCAGTGATGTCCTCATTTGCTTTCTTCAACTGATCACTTACTTCTCTATGTCTTTCTTTGAATTTCTTGATTTGTTCTCTCAGCTTCTTGATGCACTCATTTGCTTCTTTTAAGTTCTCCCTCAAAGTTTCTTTCTCATTTCCACTTCTATCTAGATCTTCAAGAGCAACATGGAGTTCTCTAGTTGCAAAGATTTCTTTCGGAGGAACATGATACTTTTTGTTAACCGCGTGTTCAAACTTCAAGATCTTCCTTAAGCTGTTAAAATTTTTCAAAGGAACCAAGCTCTGATACCAATTGTTGAACACCCAGAATACTAAGAGGGGGGTGAATCAGTATTCTATTAAACCATTTAATTGCTAACCATTCAATAATTAAAACATATTTAGCTACAATTGTAAAAAAAGTCATGAAAGGAATCATAACATCACATGACACATGAACACTAGGATTTTTAAGTGGAAAGCTTAGAATGGGAAAAACCACGGTAAGGATTAGCTCACAATATTATAACCAGTCATAAGATATTACATGACACATTGTCCTTGAAAGTCTCACAACCTAAAATAGTTACAAAAGAAGCATGGATCACTACCACAAAGATGAACTGATGGAATACACCTTCTCTGTGCTGAGTTCAGTTCCAATTAAGCTTTGGAATACAAAATCTTGCATCGGTTTGCAGGTTCACAACAAATACATATAGCTTCGCTCAATATCACACAATCACACATTACTGCTTATTACATGTAGCATATCACACTCTACTACTCTACTCAATACAACAATGCTTTATATATATGCTCTATTACATCTTCATACATCAATTAAGTCAACCTAATTAGATGTACACATACTTAATTCAAAGGTAGCTTGTCAGCTCAACCCAAAACTTATTTTCTTCAAACCAAATGTGCAAGCCATAAATTAATAAGGATCTCTTTAAATCATTCACAAAGTGTACATCAATTAACTATGTCAGCCATAAGAAGATCCATACCATTTTGCACAAATACTAAGCAAAATACTATAAGCTGAACTTCTGTCGTTTATATCTTCCATCTCAATCAACTAAAATTGTTGAAAACTTGTCCAGAGATGCAATTAGTAGTCCTTAAAAACATATTAAAATCTCAAGGAGCGATCTTCCATTGAGAGTAGTTCCGAACCAAATTACCGGATCAAAATGACCGAAACACAGTTTACCGGATGGACAAAAACTGTCACCAACCAATGTTGGCATTAATGACAACACACTGGAGGGCTTCTTCTTCATTCTTCCAACAATCATGACTATAACTAGTGTGAGATTCTATAATGGAATGTATTTGAATGATAATATTCAAATAAATTAAATTATATGCCTACACATATGTATTCTAAATGCACACACCATTTTTTTATGTTTTTTCTACATGCATATACTTGCAATAGGTACATAGAGGGTACATATAAAATGGCATTGCACATTTTCCACAGTCATAAAATACCATTGCTATAATAATTAGTGGTAAATTGAGCTATACTATTCTTGCTATAGATTGAGCTATACCTTTGAAGACCATTATGTCTCAATCTCACAACATTATATATAAAGGGCCAATTGAAATAATAGGTTTTTGGGTGAGAGATCTTTATATCAATCAACACGTACTTGATTTGGTAGTACTAGTAAGATTGGGTAAACAATTATCGCCAACTAATGCCAAAAATAATTAATAAATAGTATTTTATTAATCATCATTGCAAATAATAATTAGTTTCATCAATTGTGAAGTTATGAAACTTTGAAAAAAAGTGAAGAGAATATATGAACTATATAGGAGTAGAAATAAAATGGAAAGCGAAAATGTTAATGATGTAGTTAAGGACTAGTTTGCACTAGCTTAGGTATGAAATCAAAAGGTGGACAATGCCTAAAGAAGAGTGGGTAGATAGAATACGGAGTTTTTGTACTTTGGAGCTAGTGGAGATGGAATGACACTACATTATGGAGTGTCCAACTTATATGGATATTCCGACCAATTACATTGAGATTTTGAATGTGGGCTCCTTGAATAACTTGTTCCAAAAAGAGAGGATAATTAAAATTGCAAATTACTTGATCAATATCCATAGCAAAAGATTTAGGATCCAAAAAAAAAAAAAGAAAGATCGAGTAGATGTTATGAGAGCAACTTGTTTGTTTGGACTTTTGTATTTAACAATATAATTGATTATCTAATAGTCCCATAAACTCTTTGATTTCATGAACGCTATTAAAAATCTTTCTTCATTCATTCAATAGCAAATAATTAGAAAATTGATTGACTGATTTCTCTGTTAATTAATTGAAACACGATATCGAGGCAGGGACTAAAATAGAATACATATTTAATTAAAAGTAATAATTCTAACAAATGATTGCTCAGGGAGTTACGTAATATTATGAGTTATACCTTTTGGAGTAAAGCAGCGCCAGCATAATAATGATTGAAATGAAATGAAATGAAAAATTTTAATGACGTCCACGAGGCCAAAGAAGCCTAAGGGACCCAAGACCAGCACAAGAGCCACCCATAAAAGGCCCTAAGCAGATTGTAAACTCTGTTCAAGATCAGCCCTCCTGCAGTGAATTTTGATGATGAAGTTTGCAACTTTGTCTAACCTTGATTCTTCAAACAGAGTATTTAAATTATCGACCTGCACGGTGACCCCATAACTAGCCCGGATGTCTTTATACGCTGAACACTCCATGGTGAAATGCCATTCCGTCTCCACCATACCCATGTTACAAAAACGACATTTTCTATTTTCCCACTCCTCTTTAGGAACCACCCACCTGCCCGTTTCGCACCTAAGATGATGCGAACTAGTACGCAATTGGGCAATCAACATTTTTGCTTTCCATTTGATATTCGCGCCTATATAGGCCTTTTCTTCGTGATCCCTCGTGGGATTGAATTCTTTGATATAGTAATCCTTTTTGCGTCCTGCTTTTTTCATCCATATAGCATATTTAAATTTTTCTCTCACATATTTTTTTATTTCTTCATTTGTGTTTGGGCATTCATGCATCTCAACATCCCATTTTTTCATCCATTTGATATTTTGTTTCATCCAGGTGTTCTTTCTTCTAGTTAGCTCTTCTTTCATGATTAACTTAGGCCACCGATGACTCTCCATATTCTGGACCTTCTTTAGGTAGCTTAATAACCGAATCATCGCCGAGGCCTCCAAGGGAAAAGTACCGGTCTCAGCCAATAAAATCTCATAGGGCACTGTAGTCTTAAGCTTGAGGCTGCTTATAATTAGATGTTTTTGTATTCTTTCCACTTGTCTCCATTTCTGGTCTGACATATTGCTGCCCCAAATTTCACACCCATATAGAATCACCGGAGTGACAAGAAGCCCAAAAAGCGTTCTTTTAGTTTTCCAATCCCATAATTCAGCATTTCTACATCTATTTTGGAGAGAGTATAGCGCTTTCCAACCTCCCTGAATTCTTTTTGCTCTACATGTTTCCCAACTAAGTTTGTTGTGAAAATCAAGCCCAAGGTACTTGTACTCTTCCACTATTTCCAACGGTCTACTTTCAAAGAGAAATTCAATTTGCTGTTTTTTCCTCCGCAGCGAGAAGATCATTATTTTGGTTTTGCTAGTGTTCACTTGCATCCCGACCTCTTGACAAAACGTTTCAAGAGCCTTCAAATGCTTTCTCAAATCAAGCGCAGTTTTAGCAATTAAAATGAGATCATCAGCATATAAGAGCAATTTTATTACAAAATTGGCCAAATGAATGCCATTCCCACCAACCTTGCCTAACCATTCTTCCAACTTATCAATGTAAAGCCCAAATAACGTTGGGGAAAGCGGGCAGCCTTGCTTGACACCAACATCGCTGCCAAAGGATTCTGACATACCATCATTGGTTCTGATTTTAGCTCTGACCTGCTCGTATAGCCTATGAACAGCCGCCCTAAGCTCATGCGGAACTCCCAAATCCTCCATTCTCTTCCATAACTTACCCCGCGGCACCGTGTCAAAGGCTTTTTTAAAGTCAACAAAGCAGCAATAAGCTTCATCGCCTTGAACATCCCAAATTTTCTCAATCAAGAATCTAAGGGTAACCCCATGGTCAATAGTGGAATGTTTGGGCCTAAAACCAGCTTGTCCCTCAGCTCTTTTTCCCTCTTGTTCAGCCCAACTGCTAATCCTACGCTCAATCATGCTTCCAAAAAGTTTTCCAAGAAGAGGATTAATCATAATAGTGCGGTAGTTTGATGGGTTATTTATGTCACCACTTTTGTGCAAGGGAATAACAACACTAGTGGTCCATCCTTCCGGAAAGCCTTCTTGAAACACACTTATAAATTTCGGTGAGCGCTCACCGTTCGATGAACACAACGCGCAATGCAAACGAAAAGACGTTGCCAAAATTGACGTCAGCCTTCGTCGGCGGGGAGGGAAAACCACACTTCGGAAAGGCGCGCATGCGGGGCAGCAAATTCGGATGCATTTTGTCAAGGTGCCTGCACGCTGCTCGCTAACTACCTTTCCTCGCAAAGCTCAGCGGAAGACAAGAAAATGCCAAGACGAAAGAAATAGTGCCTGGCCAGTAAAATCCCAAAGTACAGACGGCAAAATATGCACCAACGGGCGGCTTTGACATACAATAAATTACTAGCCCGACAAAAAAATAGAAAAAGGTGTTGTCCCTCTCTCCAAAATTTGCAATGATGCCCGAGATTTTGGTAAAAAGGTAGGCGGAGATGCAGGGCCCATGCCCACGCAATAGAATAGAGAGGATGTGGAGACACGGAATTAATAGCAGCTTAAGCAATCTTTTATACATATATATTTTATCCAGATATTCTCCCCCACTCGACAGTGGAGTCGTTGGGCGTCATGCCATTCAACGCGTGTAAATAGCTTCATCTTCCTTTTTCGAAAATTTTGGTTTTTATGAGACGGTTTCCATTTTTTGAGAGCAGGCTTAGGGTTTGGTTGAGAGATTTTGTAAATGCCATAAAACATAATTTATTCTAGTTTGTAGTGGGAGTGTTTCGGTAATTGCTTTGCAGGTCGCACGATAAGATAGGGACCTGTGAAATTTAATTTATTCTTTTTCGCTAATCTTGTAAGACTGGAAGGTCATTTTGCATTATTTAAGAGATTCATTTAAGCGAATTTTTTAATATTATGAGGTAATTTGCAGTTTTTGTCTAGATTTGAACATTATCGTGGAGAAAGAAGTCCTTATTGTTTTGGCCTAGGTTGCTTGCTGGATTATAAACTGTACCTTTTTCGGTTACGGGTATATTGAATTGCAGTAAAGAGGGGTTTGATGGATATTCGGATGATAGCAAAAATTTTAAAGGCCAATTTGGTCACGGCAGAAGGAATTTGGATAACACAAAGAGAATTTTAAGTCAAAATATATTGTGCGCACCTTGAAGATGAGATTCTTCTCTTATAGATATCAATATATTTGCTTACCATTTGGATTTTAAGAATTGAGGGGCCAGATAATCTAAATTCTATAAGAATATGGAATTCTTATAATTTAGTGGCATATTGAGTTATAGTAATTTTGCCGTGATTTAGTGCTAAGCGTGGTCTCAGTGCGAGGGTTTTTGTGGAGTAATACATTAATTCCTTTATACCTGAAATTAAGTATTAAGGAGAGAGGAGAATATTTCCATTGTGTTGTTTCCTAAGGCAATATTAGTGTTGCTGGTTTGTGGCGAAGGCCTGCCCATTCTGTCATTGGATCCCGCTGTTGAAGGAAGTATAGCCTTAGTTTTGATTGCAGAATTTGAAGGGTGTTGTGGTTAGTCTTCCCATCTTTGAATGGATCAAACTAGGAAACCTGTTTTTATTGTTGTACAATTGCTCAGTGCAACACAGTTTCTTCAAGAAATTATTGAAGAGCTAGACGTGCCATCCTTAAAGTGGAAACGGAGTGAGCACATGCCTGAAATAAGTAAGAGAGCATGAGTAGCTGGAATTGTGGTTTGAAATCAAAACATCACTCTGAGAATATAGTCTTGCTAATGGAGATATTGAGTTCATGTTGAATTTCAGTTTTGGAATACTTTTTATCATCTAGTTGCTTTGGAACCAAACATGAGGAAGCATAGTTGATAGCAAAGCATGTTGAAAACGAGTAAGTACTATCTGATGTAATATCTGCTGAAATTGCCAAATGAAGAATTCGAGACCTTTAATTTCAGATGATCAACAAGGCTTACTCAAATTACTAGAGTTTCTTGTCACACTATTTTCAAATTGACCAACATAGCTTTATTCCAGTTCCCTGAGTTTGTTTCCATAATTTGTGTTTCTATGCACCATCGTGTTAAAAAATACAAGTTTGGTAGAGTTGCCTGGATTCTTGGATATACAGTGGGGAGATCTGTGAATACAGTTCTCAAAACTGTGCCATCATTTTAAATTTACACCTCTCAAAAATAAGATCTTTAGATCTTACCATTTCCTAATGGTGCAGCAGAATTTACATCGACAACGGATTATTCATATCCAATGAGTTGCTTATTGCTGGTAATGTTATCGATCTATTTTACAAATGATGATCTTTAAAGGCTGCACTCTTAAGTGGATAGTAATCAACTTCTTTGTTGCATGCATTTATTTGTGGACCGGAAAAGTTTCAGACACTCTTTCTATAGTCAAATCCTCTGCTTCTCCAATATGGGCACCTTCTGGCATTGTGGTTGCCTTTGTTCTTATTTTTGGATACAAAATCGGGATTGGAATATTCATTGGGAATGTGGCAATCAATGCCTGGTATTTTCAATCGAGTAAGGTTTCTTCAAATCTCTTGACTGCTTTTGCTTGTGGGTTGTCTGCTTCCTTTGAGGCAATTGGTTGTGGATGGTTAATAAATCATCCTCTCCAGTTGACAGGTGGTCGAATGCACATATCTGTTCAGGTAAGCAGCTTGTTGCGATCATCTCCTTAATGGAATGCTAAGCAAGGCTAATGTAGGGTTTTCAATGTGAGTTTGTCGGAATACTACGAACAATTTCAGAACTTCCATTATTGCATTTCCATCGCAACTCAAAAGTAAAAACTAAAATGATCATATTTTACATTGTTTTATCTGTGTTTGCATTTCTGCAGGAATCAAGAAGAGGAACTAGAAGTATTAGCACTCTACATGATGCTCTCTGGCTCTTCCTCGTAGCTCCACTTGTGAGTGCAATTTCTGGGACATGTAATGCTGTTGCTTTGACTGTGTTTGGACTATCAAAGTGGAATAACTTTCTAATTGTATGGCCGACCTGGGTTCTGGGTGATCTGTCTTCTATTCTTTGCTATACACCGTGTATTCTTCACTTATGTAGTCTCATCCATCAGACTGCCGTATGGCTTGGTTATTGTAAAACCAAAGAAGGAACGGCCAATGGTCACCTTGATGGTGTGGCACATGAGAGAGAGTATTCCAATCATGATATATATGTTGAACCATTAGCCCAGGGAAAACTTCATGATGGAACCACTGCTGATGGCATCTCTTGCAATAAATTTACATCTCCTGGCAAAGGATGTTACGATCCAAGGAACTTAATGAAACTAGAGACAGAATGTGAATTTGATGAAGAGAATCCTCCAATTAAAGATTCTTGTTTCTCTGAACTTGAAAGTTCAGCTGCAAATATTCCACATAATCTAGAAGCAAATCGTTTTGCAAGTGGATGGTGCTGGAGGTTTAATGAGCATAAGCATTCCACTGATTTTGGAGGAAATGCTTCCACAGGAGATGTTCAGTTTAGTTCTTTTGATCGTGATAAGAAAGTGGTAAATATGAGAATGAATGATATAGGTCAGAGGAAAGAGTGTTGCTTAACAAAAAGTCAAGCATTCAACGATCTTTTAGACACCAGTGGTTTTTCAGTCAGAACATTTTTGATGAGGTCTATGGAGGGCATGGCACTTTTTGTTCTTCTTATAGTTCTATCAATGGTTATATTTTTTAGTATGGGTGTTGATGATCGTGAATTTGTTCAACGCCTTTCTTATTTGGTATTTCCTGTTGTCATCTGGGCATCATTCCGCTTCAATCGTGTGGGCTTGCCTCTAGCTGTGGTGGTTGTTACTGTAATTGCAAGTGCAGGAACTGCAAAACATCATGGTCCCTTATATCGACCCAATTACGACCACGCATTATTGCAGGTACCAAGCTGGCAAGTACATTTTGTAGATTATAAGTGGTCTATGTCCTGTATTCACCCAAGGAGCCTTAAATGTGGTTTCATTGATTTTTGAAAGTCTTTTGGCTGTATAGGGTCTTTATAAGAAAAAGTGGTTTCAACTTTTCAAAAATAATCAATAAAGAAAATGTCCATAAGTCATTAGTTTAATTTCAACAGCAAACAGTGAAATTCAAGTGTTATGATGTAAACAGAAACTATTTGTTTATTTTTTAGTGAGATTTCAGCATGTAAACTTAAGGAGACCACTGGTCTTCGTGCTTGAGCTCTCTGACTGTGTTCTTGAATACTATATGCAAGGTGAACTGGATCTATCAAAACTTTCTGGTTTGGCTCCAGAACAATGCATAATGAGTTGCCCATCAACAACTGCAACTTTCTTTCTTACATTAGCATCCAACTTTATTCTATTTAGAAGCGTGGTTGTGTCATAGTCGCCCTATTTTCATCAGACTTTATGTTATTAACTTATTATCTTTCTTCCCATTTAATTTTGTTTTACTGTGTTAAGCATCTCCCAATAATGGAAACCAGAATTGTTCCTGGAGTCTGAATTACTGAGCTTGTTGGTCCAACTTCATAAATACTTCTTTTCAATCTGAAACCTTTTCTCTATCTCTACCAAGAAAGAAGTTAATTTTGGTGCCTGTCGGAATTTTCTGTAGACAAGTGTTCATGTTACTGACAAAAACTTTGATTGAATTTTGAACAAAGATGCACCTGACTCATTAAAAAAAAAAATGTAAATTCTTAATATTTTGTTTGAAGTTGCATTTGATTTACTGCATTGACATGTTGTATTACACATGTTCTATGTTGTTTTTTGAAAAATTCATTCCAAGCATGGCTTGAATCATTGATAACTAATGGTGGTTAGATAATGCTTAGAGTTTGTCACTGTAAGAAAGGACATTGTTGTATGTTTGACTTTGTCTGATATCTGTCTTCTATCACTTACCTTTGGACTTACATTGTATGTGATGTGAAAGAAAACATTAAACAGTTGAATTTGAAGGGTAGATTACAAGCTCATCATGTTCAGACATGAATTTGACAATTTTTCTCCAGGTGCAAATGTTTATTTGTGTGGTGGCCATGGTAGCAATAACACTGGCAGCTATTGTTCATGACCGCAAGGAAATGGAGCAAGAATTAAGCAGCATGAACAGCACCCTTGAACTTCAGGTATGCTTCTATACTTCTAGTTTCAGTAGTGTTTGAGAGTAGTTTTGTTACTCTTCTGTACCATCAGCCAATATTGTTTCCATTATGCATCATTTTGTTCGTGCCATAGATAAAGATTATTGTGTCTTTGTTTGTGCAATTCACTAGGACTGATGTAGTTTGATCCCTTTCAAAACAGAAAATATGTCAATAGTTACTCCAAATGATCATTTGGCTGCAAGCTAGAATTGTTTTCTAAACTGCCTTCACAAATTTCATAGAGAGGCCTGATTCGCTTGCTTGTCTTATACACTGGAAGATATCAAACACCCTATTTTTTTATTGAATTTTCCAATGGTTTGCTTAGTGCATTCGGAGAGAAAATGGAGGAGGGAATTCAAGGAAAAAATAACCAACATAGTGAAAACATGCCAATGGCAGTAAGACTGTAATGAAAACAACTTGCACAATAGCAGAACATAATAGGAAATATGCTGCAAATACTTGATAATATGCCTTCAAAATCTGACAAGATGTCAGAAATTGTCTCCCACTAAGGCTGCAATCTTCCTTATACTTGTACGGCCACTTTTATGCAACAAATTCCTCCTCTAAAGCTGCAATCTAATATTTTAAAACCCTACAGCAAGTAAACTCTGCAATACTACTCTGTAGTTTGTACAGCAGCCGTATAATGACTTTCCCTTTATGTAGCTGGAATGGAAATAGGTACAGCTGCATAAATAGAGTATTCAAAACAATAAAATAACAATTTTCAGATTGTTTCTTTCAGTTGGATCTGCAACATTAAATCTTCAATTCTAGTATGATATGATACCTTGATGAAATCACCGATACTGAATTGAAGGGTTTTCATCCTCCAATTCACTAGAAACCATGAGATTGAAACCCGCTGCACTGCATCTGTACCCATGTATCCTCTTTCAAAGAAAAGAGTTGCAACCCTTGTTATCGATGCCCACACTCGAACAATTTGTTTAATACCTGTGGAGAATATGAATGTTTCCCAGCACATATCATTTCTTTAAACATTCCTCAATCTCTGATCATTGAGGACATCCCTTTCCTTGGAAGTATCTTTGAAGTAGCATTTTCCTGGGTTACCTTCCTCTGATTGTTGGTCATACACAGTTTTATGAGGTTTGACTATGTTACTGGATAGAGAAATCCTCATAGCTTGCATCATACGCAAAATTTTAGGGACAAAACTATCTCCTTCCAGCATTGGTATATCCATGGACTCTTTATTCCCTCTATCAGCACAAGCATGATAAGTAGATGGTTGCCTACAAAAAGAATGACACTGCTGTTCAAAATCAGCAGTAGGAGCAAAATGAAGTTGTGTCTTTGTTGTACCATGTATCTCGGATTCCACAACATCTCTTGGTGTCCTTATGTATGTCATTTCAGCCTCGTGAATTTGGCTGATTGTGATCATATTAGTATAAAGCATAGCTGCCATTTGATTTTTATTAGCCCAAACAGCCCTGCAAGTGAATTTCGGATCAGCTATTGGTTGAATTTTCTATGCAAGAACCAATATGATGCTTTCTACCAATGCTTGCTTTCCTCCCCACTTATCCAAAATGTAAAACATAGGAGCATTATAGTTCTGCACTATGGATGGTACTGGCTGCTTTGGAAAAGTGTCGAAGATAAATTCCTCCTCCACATTTCTAATGATAACAAAAGATCTTCACTCTAGGATAGATTCCCTTGATACATAGGTGGTAAGAGTGTGTTCATCTTATTATAATCCTGTAAACTAATTGCCATGTGTTGTATGAACTTACGTGCACTCGTGTGAGTTTTGTGGGATGATTTTACATTTAGAGCAAAGTTTCCATCCAATGACTACCATAATAAGATGGGAATTTCATGAATGGGTAAACAAAGTGTATAGTGATTAATTGCCTGGATTGGAAAAACATACTTGTTGCTCTCCAAGATGGTGGGGCATTTGTGAACATTTTGCCTAAGGTAGCACAAGTGGCCCAAGGGTATTTTGAGGCAGTAGAACAGAGTTTGGGCAATATGGTATTGCAAAGGAACAACATCAACCTTTTTATGGCATTTAAGGACTATTTTGATAGACAGATTGAGGCAAGCATAGTAATAGCGACTCTTTAGGGACATCATTGTAGTATAGAATTAGGCATAATTGAGTCAGTTGGAGAAGCATCACTTGGTGCAAAGTTTCCAATTCCTAATAATATTATAGAAGTGCAGCAAAAGCCAACTACATCACAAGGAGAATCGAGGATTGAGAATTACAAATATCCAAGGTTGACTTGGGACTCTGGTAACTCCCAGAGTATCCTAGTTTGCGATTGCTTGAAGACAAGTAATCTTGGGAAGGGCGGATTGTTATGTCCCTTTTAGTTTGCAAAAGAAGACAAAAGAAGTCATTTCATTTAATTTTAAAATGAATTCAATCGTTGTATTTCTAGTGAGAAGTTGCCACAGAAGGAAGGAAGATCAGCTAGTTGCCAACATTTGGAGAGCCATCTATTTGGTGAAGCTGCCCACTTCATGTGAAGCCCCCAAACAAAGGCAATGGTAATTTCATAATATAATCCGTTGCCAAAGGAAATGCTTGGAATTCAATAAAGCTGTAGTGATACACATATGCAATCTGCAATCAAGGAAAAGTCGTTGCTCAACAAGAAAAAGGAAATCGTGGGTCACCAAAGGATAGGTCGCCAAAGGATAAAGGAAGTCGTGGGTCACCAAAGTGTAAGAAGCCTTGCAAATCTGAACAAAATTTTCTGATTTTGAAGCTCTGGAATTTTGTCAAACACTTTGCTTGTAAACTCCTTAACTGCTGTTTGTGGTTTCTTTTTGCTTTTTCAATGCATATGATGATATCATAAATGTAAAAGGCTTCTAATTGCAATATTCTAATGACTGAAATGGTAAGAGATGCAATGCAATACTTATTTTGCTTTTCTCAATGCAATAGTATGATTGAAACTAATGCAAATTTACAGCTACAGCATGATGACCTTATGTCAAACAGTTGATAAGCAAACTCCAAACTCCTTTTATTGCTGCTATAACTGATTACAATGAATGCAACTAATCGATCCTTAAAGAGATGACTTTTTAATGACAATGCCAACTCGGTTTACAATGTAGTACTCATGTATACTGTCCATAGAAAATGCAATTACATTCAGCTGTAACCACAGCGTCCAATCACTATATGAAGTGCAAATACAACTAAAATGAAAATTACAGAACTGCTGTATAGGACAGCGAAATAACTAGTGACTCAAATGAAAGATGCGACTGCAACTACAATGACCTTATATTCAATGAAAGATGAACCTGGGTGAACGCCTGAACTGAGATGATATTGCTGTGCAAGCTCAGTCGATTCCTCCTCAAACAGTCTCTACTTGCAGCGCCTGAGTCTCTTGTATGCCAGCGATCCTCTCCCAAACAAATTCGAATTTATTTATGCCTCAAATATCAAAATCGCTCCAGCCAGGTGCCGCCCTTTTGTAGTCTGATGGATGCGAATTTTCTCTTAGTCTTGAATCAGCCCAGCAAACCTAAAATTCGTGCTTTCTTGAAACCAGTTTGATGACTATGAGCTGTGCCAATTCATCTGACGAATGATATCACCATATGCTATGCCTAGAATTCCCTTTTACTGAAATGTGAATTTTTGCTAAGGAAGTCACGTCTTCTTCCAACAATAAATATTGACTTAAATGATGAATCTGATTTGAGGATAAGAATGACGTGCCCAGACTTGTTAGATAAACCTCCAGAAATCGAAGTGTATACAGGCAGAGTGATGCCAAGCTAAATGCGAACTGCCACGAGTAATTTGAATTTCCAGCAAGTTTGAACAATTACAATGATTAAATCGAATTTCCAAGAGAATTGAAAATTGATCTTCAAACTTAATTCGAATTTCCTCAAAACTGAAGGTGATCTTTATTATCTGCAATTATTTTTTTTTCAAAATCAATTTCTTCTTGCTTCCACAAATTTCGTCAAAAGACCATTAAATTTGTGAATGACCAAACCAGATAAAAATAATCTTCTTTGAAACCAATTTGTAACAATACCTCAGCTGTTGCAAATCTCCAATGCAATAATGATTGCAACAATACCTCAACTGCTGCAATGACGATGATGCAATAATAAACTAGCTATCACATCAATTCAATCTTATTCTTTAGGAGTGCAATAATACATCAGCTATTGTACCAATCCAAATATTGCAATGAAGCACCTGTAGAAACCCTGGATGGATTTCTCCACAATCTCTAGCTAGGGTTGATCTTTCACAATTGAACATGGTATCCTAGAGTCTTCAAACCCTTAGACAAGCAAAGCATTCAAGCTTTCTTACCAAATTGGTAATGAGAATAGCATTCAAGACATAAGCATGCCCAAGTGCCAAGCCAAGAGCTCCTTATAAAGATTTCTCAATGCCTTCCAAGAAGCTTTTAGAAATATTATTATTTTATTCCCTTAAGTGACTTTATGATTTATTATATTATTTTAAGTCACTTTATTAAATTAATTAAATATAAAGTTATCTTATAATTTTATGTAAGAACACTTCGTGCCCCTGTTCTAATGTTGTTTTCTTTTTGTTTGTGTGTTGGATTTTTTATGAGGGTTTTTCTGCTTTTTTTGTGTTTTTTTTGAAATGCTTACAAAGAAAATAAAATGCAACATAAAGGGAAATACAAACAACTATGACAATCACTCCTCCAATCTATGTTTTATTGCTCAATATTCAAAGAACAAACTATTACAGCCATACCCAAAAAGATTGGATCACATGCAGCTGCTATTCATTACTTTCAGCCAAAAAGAAACTTCACAAACAGGTTCAAATCTCCTTCAATCTGCTCCCTTTTTGATCACCGAAAGTGTGGCTGGGTTCCTTGAGCTTGGGCGCTCCTTTGTGTATTTTTTTCTGATTTTTATGAAGCCTTATAATTAAAATCACCCCTCTTCTAGAAAGGCCGACCCTGCTACAAGAAGGTTGCTGAAACCCCTCAATTCGTACCTCTAAAATCTGATTTATTATGGCTATTAATAAATTTGCAATCACCTACTCTAATTCTTGCAATCTCTGATCAATCAAATCAAACCCTTGCGTCTTTCCAATCTGTCCAATAGAACATCTGAATGATGCCCTCAAAATACCAAATTCAACAGGTATTTCACTGCCTTAGATGGCTGCAAACATTGAAGAAGTAACGTTCTCCAATGGCACGATGATTGAAAACCCTTGGCTTCCACTCTTAGACAAAAACTTCATCAACAACAATCATAATCGAATGAATATCAAATAACTTCAAAGTGAAATATACATCCTCTCATGAGAAGTTCGAACTTCTCCAAAAAGGCAATTAATAACATTAAAATGTTATTTATTTTCATCCTTTTAATAATTCACTCAAAACATAGGAGTTGGCGTCCAATAATTAATTCATTAATTTGGCCCCCTTTTAGTGACGTTTTGACCCCCAAGTTATAACTTTAAGTTATAACATTAAAATACCCCCTTTTAATTAATTAATGTTATTTAAGCCAAATAACATTAATAACTCCTTAAATTCATCAACTCTTAATATGCTATCTGAACTGGGGACTCATCTGATGATTCTTCATCCGATCACATGCCTTACTAAAAATAGTAAGGGTTCCATTTTGTACATGTTTGACTTACTATAAATAGTAAGGTGAGCAAACTGAGTTCCAGAAGCCTCAAACGAAAGCCAGAGCTAAACATCACTGAATGCTGGAGGTGATGCAATCCTCAGAAGACCCTCTTAACACCTTCATTAGCCTACGAGGGTCACAATGATAGGCTAATCTACTGAATACAAATGTCTCACTTTGGAGGGGACATTACGGTCCTCCCTCCTTGAAATTGCTTGTCCTCAAGCAATTTCAACGCTGGATGCTAACTCATATGCTACTTCACCCACTCGCCTGATAATTTGAAAAGGTCCATAGTAGCGTGGTTTCAACTTTCAACACCACTTTTCTTGAGTGTAGATTGCCGGTATGGCTGCAACATTAAATAGACCATATCTCCCACCTCGAATGATCTCTCGGTCCTCTTCTGATCAGCATATTGTTTCTGCTGATTTTGTGCCTTAGTGATATTCTCCTTGAGAGCCTTCATAATGTCCTGACTCTCCTGCAACAAGTCTTCTGCACTAGGCACTCTACTATCACTAAACAGAAGGTCGATGAAGCTAGGAGCTCATACCAATATAACACCATGAAAGGGGTCATCTGTATGGACATGTGGAAAGTGGAATTATAACAAAAATTGCAGAGGTAAATCCACTTTACCCATGCCTTCTGCTGTCCAGCTATGTAATTTCTGAGATAACCTTCCACCCATTTATTAACTATCTCTGTCTGCCCGTCTGTCTGCGGGTGATAGCTGGTACTCGGGGTTAACTCGGTCCCATAGAGTCTGAACACCTCCTACCAAAAGTGACTCATAAACCGATTGTCCCTGTCATTGACTATGGTCCGAGGCAACCCATGCAGTCTGAAAATCTCTCGGAAGAACAATTCTGCCACCTGTGTAGCCGTGTATGTAGCTGTGATCGGAAAGAAGTGCGCATATTTTGTTAACCGATCTACAACCACATTTATACAGTATCTCCCTTGGGCTTTAGGCAAGCCCGTAATAAAGTCCATGGACAGGCATTCCCACTTCTTATCAGAAGTTAGAAGTGGCTGTAATAGACCTGCCGGATAAGTGTACTCCTGTTTGTTTTGCTGACAAATTGGACACTCCCTAACATACTGAAGGACATCAACCTTGAGTCCTTTCCATGTAAACCTCTCCTTGATCTACCTGTAAGTTTTGAAGTATCCTGGGTGTCCTGCAGTAGGCACATCATGGAAAGCCCTTAGTATTATACTCTTCACCTCTGACCTTGGCGTCAAATATATCCTGCCCTTATATATAATGAGCTCATTGACAACTGCATATCTGCTGTCCTGAACTGACCCCTTGATGACCCCAGATGCCCATGTATCCTTGGCGTATTCTGCCACAATTAGGTGCTTCCAATCCTCTGAGATCTGAACCATAGTGCTCAAGTGTGGTTTGTGAGATAGAGCATCAGTGACGACATTCTGAGTCCCCTTGAAATATGTAATGTCGAAGTCATACGACTGAAGCTTACTAACCCATTTCTGTTGGCAATCATTAAGATCTCGCTGCCCCAAAAAGTGTCTAAGACTATAATGATTAGTTTTTATACAAAATTTACTGCCAATGAGATATTGTTTGAATTTGGCCAAAGTGTGCATAATGGCCAACATCTTTTTATCATAAATACTATACCCCCTCTTCGCCCCCCTGAGCTTCCTGCTCTCAAAAGCAATCAGGTGCTTTTCCTGCATAAGCACCGCACCAATTCCCTCTCCCGAGGCATCACATTGAAGCTCAAATGGCTTCGTGAAATCTGGTAGAGCAAGAATGGGACAAGTGGTCATAATTTGTTTAAATCTCATAAAGCACTCTTGTGCCTTCGGTGTCCAAATAAAAGCACCTTTCTTCATCAAGTTTGTGAGAGGCGCTACATGACGTGAATAACTGCTGACAAACCAGCGGTAGAAACCACATAACCCCAAAAATCCGCACAACTGTGTGAGATTCTCTGGAGTGGGCCAATCAATGATAGCTCGGATCTTATCAGGATCCATCCTCACACCCTTGACACTAATAATATGACCCAAATATAATAATTCTGCCATGCCAAGGTCACACTTCGATTCTTTTGCATACAAAGACTCTCTATCCAAAATCCCCAACATTGCATCCAAGTGAGCAAGGTGTTCCTCCCACGTTCTACTGTACACTAGTATATCATCAAAGAATACAAGTACAAACTTCCTCAACTGTGGCTGGAAGATTCTGTTCATTGTGGACTGGAAAGTGGCTGGGGCATTGGTTAGCCCAAATGGCATAACCACAAATTCGAAGTGCCCACAATGGCATCTGAATGCTTTTTTCTCTATAGCCTGCTCACGCACCCTAATCTGGTGATAACTGGACCTCAAATCAATTTTTGAAAAGAAACAAGCACCATGTAGCTCGTCGATTAGCTCATTGATCCATGGAATGGGGTATCTGTTTTTAATGGTTCTCTTATTTAGAGCCCTGTAGTCGATGCACATACGAAGAGTACCATCTTTTTTCTGGACTAAAACCATTGAGGAGGCAAATGGTGACTTGCTCGGCCGAATGTGGCCCATGGCGAGCAACTCCTTAATGGTTTTTTCTATCTCATCCTTAAGACGTTTTGGATGCCTGTATGGAGTAATCATCACGGGCTTAGCGCCCTCCTCTAACTCTATAATATGCTCAATACCCCTATCAGGAGGTCTGCCTGGTGGAATGTCGCTGAAAACCTTCCCATGTTTAATTCTGATCTCTTGTATATCCGGGTGATATTCTGTTTTATGCTGCCCCTCCTGAGTTGGCATAAGCACACATTCAGCTGCCCAATCCACCATATTGTGACGCATGAGGCTCTCCATTCTCCTGAAAGACAACATCCTGAAACGGCTATCTCTGATGGGTTTTAGTATTTGAGTTTTTCCCTCTACCTCAAAACTCATCTCCATCTCACGAAGATCAAGAGTGAATTTGCCAATAGCATGGAGCCATCTCATCCCCAAAACTACATCTATGTCTCCCATGTTTACCACGTAGTAATCAGGCTTAAAGTTATAGTTATTGAGGTGCATAGGGAGATCTTTGACCATTCTTTCGCACTTAAGGGTATATCCATCTGCCACTTTCACCCTTATACCTTTGAACTCCTCTGTCATAATCCCACGCTTCTCCACAAAGCGTGCATCAATAAAATTATGAGTGGCATCTGTATCCAAAAGAGTGATGACCTTTTGACCTGCTAGGACACCACGCATTCTAAAAGACCCTTCCTACTGGATACTAGTGATCCGTGCCTCCTGTAGATGGATTTCTCCTTCCTTTTCCTCATCTTTTTCTGACTTTTCATCATCTGATTCTTCTTGACCAGCTTGCTGGTCAGAATTTTCAGATTCTGAATCTTCATAAAAAGCCCACATAACACGGTTAGCTTTGCCTTTTGGACTTAAAGGGCAATCATGATTTGCGTCATATGGACCCTTGCAGTAGAAACATAGCTTCTTTTTCCGCAAATCATTTAATGTTTCACGATCAAATGGGGCTGCTGATTTTCCCTTTTGATCTCCCTTAAAATCAGATTTTTCTTTGTTCTTGGGAAATGTTTTATTATCTCTGAATGAAGAAGGGCCCTTTGTGCCAAACTTGCTTGATGATTCGAATTTGCTGGATGGGGCTGCAAGTTCCATACTTCTTGCCTTCTTCATTGCTTCTTGTAACGTTGGTGGATCAAAAGCTTTAACCCACCCACGTAATGGCTCCAGTAGGCCCTCAATGAAGAGCACAACCAACCTCCTCTCCGAAATGTTTGTCAACATTACAGACAACTTCTAAAAATTGCTGATATAGCCCTCTAAGCTGCTAGTCTGCCTAAGCTGTGCCAAGTCCCTGAAATAGACTTTTGGATCCTTTTTATCA
>VDFB02056351.1:42059098-42120710 GCA_007258455.2 Sequoia sempervirens | reverse complement strand
GGGAAACATCTTGATAAAGATCATGGAAGGCAACCGCCACGACAAAATAGGACTTGGGATACAAGCCAGGACAATGAAGGAGCCTTAACCTCTCTTGATCAGCCGAATAATCAAGAAAAATCTAGTGGAGTTTATTTGGCAAAAACGGCTTTGACAAGATGATGTAGGCTTCATAACACCACTCAGCATTCTGAATCAGACTGTCAAAAATTCCAGACTGTTGCATCTATTTTCCAACAGAAAGTTCAATATGCCAACAATAGTTCAAGTGGACGAGAGATAGTGCCATCTAATCCTTATGACATATCAGTCATGGTTGTGAATCATGTCCCATTTCCAAGAAGTGAAGAGAATGAACCAAAAGAAGAACAGGATAAAGGTGTTGAAGCAGAACATGTGTATAGTGGAGAATCTGTAGCTCAACCTTTCAGAGGTAATGAGGAGAATGATAATGGTCCACCAGATGGAGAAGAGTATACAACTGAAGAAGTTCAAACATTCCATCATGTGCCTACTTAGTGTTTCATAAGTAGACAACAATCTGATGCTGATAAAAGAAGAAACGTTGGAGGCAACAGGGATAAACTTGTAGTTAGTTCTGAAGACAACTATTCTACCATGACTGCAGAGAAAATAGGAGAGTGTGTGGTGGAAGAACTTAAGAAAGTCAAAGTAACTCTATTTTCTCATGAGTTGTTAAGGGATCCTACCATTAGGGATGTTGTACTAGGGTCTCTTGAAAAGGATATGCTTTCTGAACAAAAGGGTACTTTAGGCCATGTTTATACAAATACTTTTAAGGAGGTATTCCTGTCTGAAACAAGCTTGGGAAATTATGTACTGACAGTTGACCCTCAAGGATGGGAGACTGAGGAAATCCTCATGTTACATGATATGCCTATCCATAAATCTGATAGTGCTGAAGCTTTGGTAGAACCAACAGAGGGGGTACAAGAGCAAGTATGGTTGTTGGATCATACAAAGGATATACATCAAATTATAGAGAGTGAGCTTCCCCCAATGGAAAAATCTCAACAAGACATCAATGAACCAACTGACACAGAGTTTGAGGGAGACATAGCAGTAAAGGATAAAGTAGTCCAAGAGGAGATTTCAATACAAGAACCTCAACAACCTACTGATGAATGTCCTGTAAGATGTGAAGAAGAACTTAATAAAAGAGTTAATATTCTAAGCAGTCACAATCAATAACCAGAAAAATGCCAATAGGAGAGGAATTCAGGGAGTCCCTTCACTCATCACATTCTGTTTTTCCTCTTTCTATTGATAAATTCAGCAAAGAAAATTCACAGATTTCGTGTATTAATGACAAGATAGCTATGGATGTGCATGAAAACCCAAATGGTGTTGAGAATAACAATGTTGCAACCATCACTAATAAGCTTGATCATCCTACTTTAGGTAAAGATGTGCTTGAAGATCAGTCTGTGAGGCCTCTTGAAAAACATCATGATGGGGAAGTTACTATGCATGATGAGGCTTTTACATTTTCAACATTGTTCCCTCATGAAGAAGTGCACACAGGTGAAGAGTTCCATGTTTATACTTTTGAATCTTTCCAATCTCATTTTCACCCTGAATTATTCATTGAAGACTCCAATTCTGTTTTGCATGTTATGAATGCAAGAGGGATATTGCATCATCAGTTGAGACCTCCTGATGACATGGATATCAGCTCTTCACAGGTGCAGGATGATGAACATAACATTCAGTCCACAACAGTACAAAATCAGGTTGTTTCTCTCCTTGCTATGAATTCTGAATCTTATCAATTTGATTATGGTAATTTAGGAAAGACAACTTGCATATGGATTAATCGTGGTCCTAATGATTTTCCTCAGTTATTGATTATTCCTGATTATGAGGTTGAGTTTGAATGCTACATTTTTGAGGTTTATTTTGCTGAGTATAAAGATAAATTTGCATTTTTGAGGACTTTTACCATTACCTTGTTGCTTGTCCATGCATTGATGAACCGTATGGGGGTGGGTCTCAATTCACCTTGTCTGATGATGAGTTGTTATGAGTCTTTTGTACATAGTTAGGATAGATTGCTTTAGAATTAGTTTGCTTTAGGTTTTGGTTTGGTTGTTGCTTTGCTTCTCTGGCTTGGGTCTTCTACTTTCTGGTTGGGGAAGTGTCCTACTTGCACAACAAATATTCTTTTGTCTGGGATTGTTCTGAGTATTTCCTTGATGAACTTTTATCATATATCTTGAATGGATGGTTGAGGTCTTTGTTATCGTCATGTAGTCTAAATGTTTGATTTGAGGAGGATGGGTCACTGATTTGATTTGAATTTGAAGTATTCTGAAATCTTATATCTCTTAAACATCTTTAAAAAATCATGAGGTTGCAGTAGGGTCCTTGTGGGGTCATGGTAGGTGAAAAATCTTATTTCTGCTTCAGTGCCACTGTGGTTCTTAGCCCAGAGTGTGAACTTCATTGTTCACAGGTTGAAATGAAAAAGTGAAAAGAAAAGAAAAGTGAAATATTGAAAATCAAAAGAATGAATTCAACTTATTAGGGGTATTCATGTATCTCTACCGGGGTTATGGACACTTGACTAGCAGTAGAGCTATGCTTGAGAGGGCCACAACGATAACCTTGTTGGGGCTATGGACGCCTAACTGCAGCAAGGCTCTATCCAGGTTGCTTTTTGAAGTTAGAATCTTTACGTAGCCTATCTTGACTAAGCTTGGTTTCTGCAGTAGCCCAAGGAAGGAAATGAACTCACTTGTACACACTTGGATTTTTAGTTTATGAAAGGTTCAGTCTACCTTTGGTTCTAATTTTCTTTCATTTTGTATTTTCATTTGTTTGTCTGATAGTGAGATCAAAACCAGAGATTCTGGGTTCTTGATTCATGTTCGTCATCTAATGCTCTTGAGCATTTTCCCAGCAGAGTCGCCATTTGTTGTGCAGTTTTTGCACACACGCCCCACTAAAAGTAGGGACCCTCTTTTGCTCAGGTTTTTGATGCTTTAGCCCTTGGATTTTGTGGATTTGAATTGCCTCGGTATGTGCTTAATATGTTTATCTTGCTTGCCCAAGTTTTTTCCCCAAGTTGCATATTGAAAAACTTAACTTTTGGGCAAAATCCAGGTTTTTGCTCTGTTTCGGGATTTTCCGCTTGGTCCGGATTTTCTCGGATTTCACTCAAAGCCCGACAGCTGACTGTTTTCCGAAAATCTTCTCACCTCACGGAATTCCGAATGGACTAGATTTCCCCAAAATTTTGTCTCCTTGTCGAATTCCCAGTTTTTGGGTTGGGTCTGTCGTTTTATGAATGTTGATGCCCTTGGGAAAATTTTGAGTCTAGATCCATTAATGAATGATTTTGATTTTAAGCCTAGGTCCTCAAATTTGTGATCTTCGATCAATTTGAGCGAGATTGTTGGAGAATGTCGAAACCCGGGTTTTCCTTTAGTTTCAGGATTTTCCGGTGCTAGCGTATTTCCCTGGTTTTCCCTATCCTTTGCGTTTTCCCGAAAATCCAAAGTTTTTCCTACTTCGCAGATTTCTGCTCCCTCTGGATTTTCCCGAAATCCCGTTGCCCCTTCATTTTCCAGATTTTTTCGACTGTTGTTTGTTTTCGCCAGAATCCGTCTGGTCCAGATTTTCTTGAAAATCCCTTCTAGCGTGGATTCCGCGGAGGGGTGAAAATCTTGAACTGTGTAGAAATTTTGCATTAACAATGTTTCGCGGTATTTCAGGTTTTTCTTGGATTTATTTGAATATATTATTGATGATGGATATTATTGATGCTGGTTTTTGTTGAGTGTGGGCTAGGTTTAATTCGATCGAAGGAGGATTTAAGGCATTTATTAATTCACCTGTGGCCGACCTGGATGAGTCCCATGCATTTAATGCATATCTTATCTTATTTCAAATTTCTCTTGGCCGACTTGTCTGGGCTTTTATTATTATTATTGTAAAATCTATATTGGGCCGACATGTTCTGGGGTTTTCTATAAATATGGCATTTCACCTCATTTGTAAAGGGGGATTATTAGAAGTTGCTAGAGATAGTTCTTAGAAGCAATTAGGGTAGTAAAGCAAGAATTAGGGTTAGGAGTTAGTCGATTCTAGAGCAGGTGTTGTAACAGAACATTGGAATTGTTGCTAAAATCTGGTGATTCAATACAATTGTAGACATTGTAATTTTCTGGTGATCTCTTTTGTGTTGACTTATCTTGCATGATTCTTATGATTCAATCTTTTAAATTGCTCAAGGTTATTAGATGTATGTTAGATCTAATTCGATGGTGTTCATGATTTGATGCTTGAAGTGTTTGCAACAGTCCATGGTCCATACTTTTGGCAGCTAGCTGATTGTCAGTTGCTTTGCAAAGTTAGCCTGGACCGTATATTCATTGTGCCTAGTTCGATTGTGGAAGTTTATTCATTTCAATTGCCTTAGGGTTGTCTTGGATGAATGTTCATGATCTAAAAATCTTTAAAACCTTAGAAGATTGCACTGTTTCTGTAAGATTGTAGATTTATCTTGGTCAAGCAGGAATTAGTTTATGAGGGATTAGTCCATTTCAAGTATTTCATCATTTGCATTGTTAATCTTAGGAGTACTAAAATTTAGATATCTCTTTGAAACCCTAACCTTTTGGTATTTCTTTATTATTTGGATTAGATTTTGGATTTAAGTATCATTACATTGCCATATCTGATAAATTCAAGATTCAGTCTTTTCTTGTAGTAAGGTCCCTTTGTGATTACCAACATTTTCACATTTATCACTGAGTTGTTTATGCATTGTCAAGACCTGACATTAGAGACCTTGGGGTTATCTCTTGAGGCTTGTTGATAGAGATTTACCTTTCAAGAGAGATAGGATTTCTATATTCTGTCTGAATTGTTGCTGTGCATAAAACATCATCAATAAGAGCCTCCCTGTGAAGGAGAGTTAGACCATGGGGATGAATGGACTAAATAAAATACTGGGAGTAATTTTCAGGTTTATGATATTCCACTTTTTGAGATGGAAGCAAATGCACCTTATGATAACCCACTTTATGAGGTGGAGTTCCAGGATGTGCAAGAGGAAGATGTTTCACTTGAGTTGAATGATGGTTTGGAGCATGTTGAAACTTTCAAATCAATAACTATTGATGAAAATTTTAATCATTCGGATGATGTTAATGCAGCCTATGAGCAGAGTGTTTCAATACATGAAACATACAGGTTTGATTTACATAGTTTTTTTGAAGATTATGCACTAGAGAAAAATATTTGGGTTGAGCTTGTTGCAATTCTCAAATCAAAAAATGAAGGTAATCAAGAGTGTAGAGGATTTATACTTTGAACTATGTCATCACAAGGTTGTTTTCATCAAAGGAAGCATCATAAGAAAGGTTAAGGAATCCATACATGGATACACAGAAGAGTATGGGATCCAAGGTCTCTATTTAGCCATTGGGAATCAAAGATAAAGGGTTGTCCTCCATGTGGGAATAACAATTTTCAAGTTAAGACAACAAAAAAACTCTCATCTTTTGGTAATGAGTTCACTTTGGATCAACCTTACAATCTTGATGGTGTTGATTTGTCCTATATCAGCAACCCAAGAGGATTTGTTACACCTTTTTTGGAACCTACAAGGGAACTCACATCCATGGGATTTTTGCAGAGGTTGGAGTGGGTTGTCGTGATGCTAGCACTTCAAATTACATCTGTCTTCTCATGTTTGATGGATGTGAGGGTTTGGTGTGTTGGGATCAAGGAGGTAATGTAACATACCAACCTTTCATGATGTAAAAATTTCTAAGTTTTCACGTTTCGAGTAAGTTTTAACTAAGTAACAAGCCAATGCAATAAAAGTTTTCTTTTCTTTATTGATAATTTTCAATCAAGATGCATAATATACTCAACATGAATTCCATTTCATTCCATAAAATACATCAATGTAAGAAAGCATACATTTGCATACATAGCTCAATGAGCTTTAGAACAAATAGCTATAAGATGGTCTAGGATCCTTCCTTTCAAATGTTGGTTTTTTTGCCGCCTGCTATGGAGGAGAAGTGTCACTCAAGCACTTTTCCGCCAACCACCAAGTCATAATGTGGTCCCTCGCACATCTATCATTCAACAAATGAAATTTCCCTTCGACGAAGAGATTGGTAGAGTAATTGATAACGACAACCAACTGAGCATAGTTCTATATCCTACATAACTAGAACCTTGTAATCCCATAATCTAGAACTAGCATGTAATACTGGATCACGGTGAATTGATAGTGTAGTCTCGGTAGTCATACAATCTAGAGTGGAGTCTTGGACATTCACACTACTTTGGCCAAAGTGTTCTCATTTAGTACTTCGAATGAAGTCATCTATCACATACACTACTCAAGGTCGATTTGACTTAAGGCTATCTTAAGCTACGCATAGGTATTTCCTTCAATGGATAGTCCATCATCCTAGAGATAACCTATCACCATATTAATCTACTTGGAATAAACCTATTTTACTAGTAAGTACACAAGCTAGGTATTTCCTTAAATGGATAGTCCATCATCCCAGAGATAACCTACATACTTGGAACAACCCTACTTACAAGTAAGTACACAAACTCGCTCCCTTACTGGATTATCTATCTTAGGAGTAAACACAAGCTTTCCTAGTTAAATCAATAACTTAGCTAAGTGTACCATATGTGCCTTTCATGTTCAATCAAGCCTAGTATATAATACCTATGATAAACACCCATCTCCTACTATGGAGTACTTAAAAACACAATATGAAAACAACATAAAAGCTTCAATTTCCTTTTCAAGACACTCTAATTTCTCTAATGCACATACTGGGAAAGACATGCCAACCATGCATGCAAGACACATAATTCAAAAGTAAGATAACAAAGAATAAGAGATCCCCATGCTTGTTATCGCTTATCCAAACAAATGGCAGCAATGCAACCCTTTCCTACAACATCAAGCTTGATATACAACTTCTCAAGAATATCACAAATAAACTCTATCTCTCAAGTTGATAGATTTCTCCTCTCAAAAGCAACTTCCTCACAAACTAAATTAAACTTACTCCCTTTCTCTCTCTCAATGTAAAATTGAGTATGGCTGGAAATAATGCAGAAATAGGAATAAAAAAAGATATGTAATCTTGTGGAAGAATGTGTCCCTTCCAAATGAAATGGTTTAGCTATTTATAGAGCAACTTGGTAACCCCACAGCCTACAGTTTAGGCATGATAATGGACAACAAGCTCCATGCAAAGCAACACATGAAACACAGTAGAAAGGTGGTGACTTCCTAGCTTACTACTCAACATAATCACCTATAGGTCAACTTGTTTATTGACAAAAATCTAAAGACATTCAATCTGCATTATGTTCAATTCGATTTGTAGACATCTACAACAATTTGGTTTCCAGAGGTGGCACTAACTTCAAGCACACTCCCCACTTATTTGGCGCAGTTTCAGTGCCAAAATAAATAGTCAATCACTAATTCTAAACAACAAGCATTATCAAATGAAAAAGAAGATGAGTCGGCTTAAGCTGATAAATATGTTTGACAAAGTCTCAAACAGATGTAAGTATCATAGCAAAAACGTTTACTAAGTCAAAGTAGATCATTACTTAAGGTGTCAACTAAGTCCATTGACATGAACAACAAATGCAATGCAATGTAAGTGTCTCATATTGCGTGGCAGAAAGAGTGAGAAACGACTTCACAAAACAGTCACAAGCTATTTTATTGGCCTCTTAAAACATAGTCTATAATGACTATAATCGACCTCCAATATCATAGTCTTTATCGATTATAAACAACCTTTATAAATAGGCTTCTATCAAAGTAAGTGATAGTCAATTTCTATATAATATGTTAAATATATATATATATATATATATATTTATAATATTATATTATATACATATATGTATATAATATTATATTATATACATATATATATATACATATATATATATATATTATATTATATATATGTATATTATTATATATATACATATATATATATATAATATTATATATATATATAATATATATATATTATCTACATATATGTATATAATATTATATTATATACATATATATATATAATATTATATTATATACATATATATATCGATGCATGTATGAGCGTGTCCATTCACCAACATATGCATATGGATACATGTATATACTGTACACATATATATGTTCACATCTGATTCACATATAGCCATTCATGATTACCATCATATTGATAAGTGTTTATGTGTGGTACATCTATACATGTGCATATGCATGTTGTTAGATCCCATTGACATGTATGTGCATATATACACATACTCAACGAACATCCCACTTGTCAATATAATCATAATAGTACAAGAAACATCTCAAAAGCTCAATAGATAAACATCACCCAATAATGCATGTAATAGTAAACAAGACTCTCAAATGCAGACATATCAACTAAGGATGACTTACCAACTACCCACAAACTGACCCAACTCAATCATTCTAATGTGGTGTGTGTATATGCTCAGATAGTTTACTTTTACCGGTTACCCGACCAAGATCTTCTCCTGAGTGATACTTCCCCTCTGCTTGGAGGAATGTAACACATACCTACATCCACTAACACATGCACACGACAATCAATTGTTTATAACATATGCAGTATATATAAGCATCTCTAAAGTTAGAATAATAATTCAATAACCATCCATTCAGATATATGCAGTATTTCTCCATGAATAACATCAACTGAGATTACATCAAATGAGATAACATTCATATTGATAACAAGGTACAAGCATAATTTATTCATCTCAAGAATTCACATTACATTCATATTTACCCTATGTAGTAATAGTAAATAGTAACTACTCAACTAGGGTGTAACAGGTAACAGGCTTGACACATTAGTTCGATTGGATGGTTGGTATGAGGTGTTTCCTTTTGTAAATGAAGGGGTCAAATCTTGCAGGTGTTATGAGATGCTTCTACAAGATATTCATGCTATTGGGATATATGATATAGGGGAAAATTTTGAGCAGTTTGGAATTCCTGGTGCAGTTAGAATGGTGTAGCAGGAGCCATCAAAAGACAGGAAGGACAAATTCCAAAATTTTCTATGGGACCCAAGTGGAGTACACCCGTGGAGGGTTACATGATACTTGGAGTTTATTATAGTGTGTTGCTTCACCATCTTTAGCTAGGTGAAGAATATATCAAAGTTGCATAGCGAAGGTTAGCAGGTGATGAGTATGGCAGGCTTCTAGTTGGGTTATGGGCTTTGGGATCTTCTATGCTAAGCAGTATGCTTCTTTCGTAGGCAATGTTTGATAGGACTATAGAGTTTAACTTTATATTTCTCCAGTGGTTGCAGTGGATCTTGGGTAGAGCATTGTATAGATTGGTTTGGGATTTTGGCATTCAAGATGGGCCTAGTTGTTCAGGTGAGGATTGCTTATGGACAAGCAATCTTAGGGAGGGGTAACTGTAATGTCCCCTTTTTTTGGGATTCATATATTTACAGTGGTTAGCCTATTATTTGATCCTTGAGGCTAATGGGATGTTTAGGGGACCCTTTAGAGGGCATTTTGGTTCTTCAAAAGGCTTGGGTATCCATTTCAGTGTATAGAACTCAATGACTCAGTATATTGATTAGTGGGCCTCTCGAAGGCAATTCTAGAGCGCATTGTTTATACTTACTATTTATAGTAAGTTATACCAAGATCAGTGGTCACCATGCCAATAGTTAGAAGTTGTGTTTCGATCACTCTCAAGGGTTATTGTGAGATTATTATTGAGAGTTGGCAATTTAATTAAATTATTAAAGTCAAATTAATTTAATAATATTAATTATTAAAGTGACTTTATAATTTAATGTTATAAAGTGACTTAATAAAGTAACTTTATATTTGACGTTATAAGGGAAATAAAGTAACTTTCAATAAAGTATTATTATTTCAATGGTACTTTATGAAACATTTGATTAAAAGTCAATTATATTAAAAAAACAACATTTTAATATTATTTCCAAAAGCCTATTTGCAAAAGTTGGCATTGGAAATTAGGATAAAAATAAAAAGGGCAAAAGATCAGTTTTGATCATTCATTCATTATTTATTTGTAACAATGGAGAGAGCTGAGCAATAGGGTTTGCTAGTTTGGAGAATCAAGCTATTCTAAGGACAAAATCCCTTGAATAGGATAGAGTTTTTAGGTGTGAGAGATCACCTAAGGAATCTTGATTGAATAATCTCACAAAGGGATTATTATCTGAGCTTCAAAGAATCTAGGAGAATAGTATTTCAGATTTTAGAGAATAATATTGGAAATCATAAAATAAAGTATAGGTTGTTATTGCTGGTTGGACTCCAGTCAACTTGCATATGGGAATTAGAGCCATCCATACTCTTGAAGGAAGCATGTGAGGGTTTTTCCATTGTTGGTTTCAAAAATAAAACTTGTGACCTTGCATTTCAGCACATGGGTATGTTCCAAAATTGTCTATGATTCAATAATAGTAATTGGGTTATTATCAATTTATGCATTTCCTTGATATTTTAGCATTTTAGCAATTATCTATGTTTCTTGCATTATACCTGGAAAAGACAAAAGAAAAATCAGAATAAAAACAAACAAAACACAAAAAAAATCACAGATCCCAGGGGGACATCATACATGTCAAACTTGATGTATCTTCATTCAGATTTTTTGGTAGAGAGGCTTGGGAATTTATTATAGCTTCTCAATGAAAAGTCATGGAGAGGAAAATGAAACCACTCATATATTATTGTCTATTGTAAGGATGTTAAGGCATATAGATTATTCAATAATGTTTCTAGAGATGTCTTGTTTAGACATGATGTCTAGTTTGATGAGTGTTTTTCTCTAATGGATTCTCCATCACTAGATTCTCCCTCATTGGTTACTCCTCCCTCTTCACCTCTTGATAATTCATTATTTCTTGAGGATGAGGATGATGTTAAAGCTCCACCACCTTATCAATATATTCAACCTATACCCAAGTGGGCTCACAATACTATTGATGTAGCTGGATATTTGGCAGGTAATCCCTCACATTCTCATCACACTCATTCACAAAAATTAGGTTTCAGTCTTTTGAGTCATGTCATTTTAAATTACCCTAAAAAATTTTTAGATGTGATTGGTATTTTTGAGTGGGATCGAGCTATGGTAGAGGATTATTCTTCATTGATGAAGAATAATACTCGGGATCTTGCTCCTCTTCCCAAGGGAAGAAAATTGTTTTAGTGCAAGTGGGTGTATTGTACCAAGTATGTTGTAGATGGTTCCATTGATAAGTATAAGGCATGTCTTGTTGCAAAGGGTATTTCACAAGTCAAAGGAATTGACTATTCTAAGACCTTTTCTCTTGTTTCCAATGTGGATTATATTCACCTTGGGCTTTCACTAGAAGCTTCACAAGAATGGACAATATATTAGATGGATGTGAAGATTGTCTTCCTACATGGTGGCCTTCATGAGGATATTTATATGGAGCAGCCATAGGGTTTGTGCAAGACTCTTTATTGGTTACAAGCTTCTTCATTATTATATGGTCTCAAACAAGCCCCATAGGTCTTCATATGAGAAGATGGAAACTTTTCTACTTTATTCTTGTTTCACATGATGTCATTCTAATCCCATGGTGTACACTCAAAGGTAGGAAAGTGATCGAGGCATTTTTTTGAAAAATTTCAAAAAAAATATAAAAAAAATTGAAATTTTTAAAAATTTTGCTACCAAGATTGGCGCCACCAAGCACACTGGCCACCTATGAGCTGCCACTTCCTCCATCACCGGTAGTTTCAATCCATCACAAATTCTACCATTTTAGTTCTCACGGGTATCCCATGGAGGACTGTGGATCGCCTCAAAGATCGGGTTTCACAAATCACCACAGACTGGTGGCCCAAAATTTTTCTTATCTTTGCAATGACTTATACACGTTTCAGACGGGTTGTCAAATTTAAGTTTCAGAACCAATGACGCCAAGATGACGTCACTGTGACGGCTGGCCTCTTTCTTGGTCCCCTCCTAACCTCTAAGGCTTTTCCTTTGCAAGAGCAGCTTTTTTCTTTTGGCCATAATCAGTATACTTGTGACGAAATCCGCAACGAGATATCACGGGAATTGGTTCCGGAGCACTTTCCAGTAGGTACATTTATTTTTCAGATCTTCTTATTTTTTCATGCATTTATTTCTGTTCTGAAGTCAGATGTTGTTTTGACTTCCGAGCTCATAACTTTTCTGCCACGCATGTCCACCTCCTTTACCTTGCCATGTATTGGAAAAGGTATTTCTGAGGAGCTCTAATAGTTGCTGTCCATGCACTTTTGTATCTTCCCAGGTTTATGCATTGCCGTCCCCATTTTGAACATTGTGACATTATGGGCTCACTTTGTATGTATTTCTTTGTAAACGCATTGAGATAAAGTGCCTCAGCATTGTATGTGTTGTATTGGGTTTCTTGCACATCAATTTGTGCCATATTTTGTACTCGCACTGTATTATAAAGTGCCATGGGGGGGTTGTGTAGTGCCCTTGTTTTTCCATCACACCTTTGTCCGGTGAGTGTCCCTCCACGACAACAGTGGATCCATATGATTCCAGCCTCATGTATGTGTGCTTTGTTTTGCACACCACTTTTTCAGTTGTAGGTGCTTTCTTGTGCACTTTCAGATGCTCTTGGTTCCTCTTCATGCACTACTTTCGGCATTCAGTTTCAGTGTACCTGTCACGCCTCTCCCTTTTCAGCATTATGGGGGGGTTTCTACTTTGGTGTTAATGCTTCTTTGGTTTCGCCTTGGAAGGGATCTTCCATTCCTCAGTTGATTAGTGTTCTCAGATCTCGTAGTGTCAGCTGGGGAACCTGGCAGGCATGCAGATTGTTGTCTTCTTGATCCTGATCATCATATCTTTAGAAGGAGGTTCTTCGCACCGTAGCAGTCATCTTTTGACAGAGTTTGCAGCTTCTTCATGCTTCTGTGATGTTCTACATGTTCTTCTTTTTCAGGACATTTCCTTGATTTGGAGGCTTTTCAGTCCTTCAATCACCTTTGATCTCTTTTTGGAGTAGAGTTTTGTTCCCACGAGGTTTTCTCTATTTCTCCACTTTATAGAGATCTTCTGTTTGTACATGGGTACCTTACTTGGCCTTAGTTGTCTGGGACCCATCTTTGCTTTCATGCATCTTATTCTAGTGTTTTAGCTTCTTCCTAAGTTCATCTTAATGTTAGGAGTAATAAGTTATTATGCTTTAATTAATTACATCACATTGATTAATTAATTCAAGCTTCTTATTCCTCTTTATTACTTAAGCTAAACTTAGGCACATTAATAATTAATTATTAATTATTAAGTGTGCACACTAGGGTTTCATTTAGGGTTTCCCTTTTAGGGTTTCTTGATCTCCTTCATAAGGATTGATCATTTTGTAATAAAGAGATTCTCTTAATGCATTTTTACTGAGAGGTTTACAGAACATTGTTTTTGGTTCTGCATGTCTTTTGCATGTGACAGGTATTCATTTGCATGCAGGTGATCTTGGATGATTTGATTCTTACAAGAAATTTATCTTCCATGATATGGAATTTTCATATAACATTGATGGAGCAGTTTGATGTGATGGATCTCAACCTTCTACATTGCTTTCTTGGTTTATATGTTATTAAATATTTGAATGGGACTTCCATTTTTTGGTAGAAGTATGCTCTTAACATGCTTTAGAGATTTGGTATGCTTGATTGCAATCTTTTGACCACATCATTTTAGTTAGGTGTTGTGTTGTCTTCTACTTGTTCTTCTCCTTTAGTTGATGCTACTTTATACATGTAGCTGGTTGGAAATATTTTGTACTTGAAATTTTTATATCCTTATCTCTCTTTTGTGGTTGGTATTGTCTCTCATTATATCACGATCCACATAAGATTCATTGGAAGGTTGTTGAGCATATTTTGAGATACATTTAGGAAACCTCTCATTATGGTATTCATTATACATCAGGAGATTCTTGGATTGTTGACTTCATTGATTTAGATTGGGCTAGTGATGGTAATGATAGGAATTCTAATTCTAGCTTTATATTTTTCCTTGGTTCTAGCCCCATGGAATGGTCTTGCAAGAAGCAATATTCTATTATTTTATCATCTACATTGGTTGAATATCAAGAATCAATTTTAGCTAACCAAGAGGTTCTATGGATTTGTAAATTATTGATTGAGTTTGGTTTCCATCTTGATAGTCCCACTACTCTTTGGTGTGACAATTAGAGTTTTTTTCATATTTCTCACAACCCAATGGAGAAGTAGAGGACCAAGCACATCAAGATCCACATGCACTTCATTTGGCAATTGATTTAGGATGGTTTTATCACCTTCGAGTACATGCCTATAGATGATCATGTTACACACATCTTCATGAAACCTTTAGCATTGCCTCATTACCTTTAGTTGTGATCAATATTTGGGGTGAAGGAAGTTTTCCTTGGGAGTCTTCATCTTAGGCCTCCTTTCTTCAGATTTTTTCATTAT
Source organism: Sequoia sempervirens (assembly GCA_007258455.2). Lineage (NCBI taxonomy): Eukaryota > Viridiplantae > Streptophyta > Pinopsida > Cupressales > Cupressaceae > Sequoia > Sequoia sempervirens. The sequence continues at coordinate 42,106,139 of VDFB02056351.1, read as the reverse complement.
TTCTTTCACGTTTGCATCTCTTTTTTTGAGAGGAGATTTTCCCATGAGGTTTTCTCCCTTTCTTTAGTTTTGAGATATCTTTTCATTTGTACATGGGTACCTCATCAAACCTAGTTGTTGAGAGGCCGATACTTTTTTTATGCATTATTTTATGCCACCCTAAGTTTAACTTAGGGGGAGTGGGAGTGTTGGTGTAATTATTTATTTTATTAAACTTTATTATATTTTCTTAGGCTCACTTAGAGATTTTAGGGTTTTCATATCCTTACACATAAAGCAAGGTAATTTTGTGTTTTTTTTAATAAATTTTGTAATCTTTTTACTTGAGAAAATAACAATTCTTCATTGCAGATCTCAATTGGTGGAAGTTTTCTCAGTTTTTCTATTTAATCTTGCTTCTGTGATCTATTCATTTCTTCAACATAAAAACCTAGGAAATTATAGCGAGATCTTGAGATTAAATATGTTTTGAATTTAGATTAAATTGGGATTTAAATTTTGAACTTGTAGGTGATTCAAATTTTTATTTATGGTATGTATTTTGGTTATTTGTAACTCTTTAATTAAATTATGATGAGAAAAATTGACATAGGAATACCTAGTTAGGGATTATTATTGAAAATATGACTTAGATATTATTGGGTATATTCATTTATTCATATGACTTAGATTTTCCCATTAGGTTAGCTTTATGTCCGAAAGCATATAACATGTATAGCAATAGCCTTGAAAAGATTGAATCATTCTACCAGTATTGAATCTATTCATCATCATTATCTCACTTCTGCACTCAACAACTCTATGTACAAATTTTTGCAAGCAAAACATTGTCCAACAAAGAATCCAACATTTTGATTCATTCTACTTCTACATTTTGTTGCCCTATGACCAAATTTATTGCATGATAAACAAACACCATTAAAAGATGAGTACCTTTGAGCATTTGGTTGTCGGATGGGAGTTCTCCCAGTATTGCTTCTTTGATTCTTGATCTGTTTATTATTGCCTTGAGTCTTCCCTTGATTGTCAACTTTGCTAGGAGTTTGATTAGCCTTTGAACTTTGTCCTTCTTCAAGTCCTAAACCACCTTTATTCTTAGAGGGTTTCTGAAACACAATCAACTCATCAAGCTTTGTAGTACTTGTTTTGAACTTGTCCTCATGAGCCCTAGCTTTCTCTAGGTCAGTCCATAGGGTTACCACTTCTTGTTCAAGCTTTGTACATTCATCAATATTGCTTTGAATTTCAGCTTTCTAATAGTCGTCAATTCTTTTCTTTTATGCCACTTGTACCTTTAGTTCAGTGATGTCCTCATTTGCTTTCTTCAACTGATCACTTACTTCTCTATGTCTTTCTTTGAATTTCTTGATTTGTTCTCTCAGCTTCTTGATGCACTCATTTGCTTCTTTTAAGTTCTCCCTCAAAGTTTCTTTCTCATTTCCACTTCTATCTAGATCTTCAAGAGCAACATGGAGTTCTCTAGTTGCAAAGATTTCTTTCGGAGGAACATGATACTTTTTGTTAACCGCGTGTTCAAACTTCAAGATCTTCCTTAAGCTGTTAAAATTTTTCAAAGGAACCAAGCTCTGATACCAATTGTTGAACACCCAGAATACTAAGAGGGGGGTGAATCAGTATTCTATTAAACCATTTAATTGCTAACCATTCAATAATTAAAACATATTTAGCTACAATTGTAAAAAAAGTCATGAAAGGAATCATAACATCACATGACACATGAACACTAGGATTTTTAAGTGGAAAGCTTAGAATGGGAAAAACCACGGTAAGGATTAGCTCACAATATTATAACCAGTCATAAGATATTACATGACACATTGTCCTTGAAAGTCTCACAACCTAAAATAGTTACAAAAGAAGCATGGATCACTACCACAAAGATGAACTGATGGAATACACCTTCTCTGTGCTGAGTTCAGTTCCAATTAAGCTTTGGAATACAAAATCTTGCATCGGTTTGCAGGTTCACAACAAATACATATAGCTTCGCTCAATATCACACAATCACACATTACTGCTTATTACATGTAGCATATCACACTCTACTACTCTACTCAATACAACAATGCTTTATATATATGCTCTATTACATCTTCATACATCAATTAAGTCAACCTAATTAGATGTACACATACTTAATTCAAAGGTAGCTTGTCAGCTCAACCCAAAACTTATTTTCTTCAAACCAAATGTGCAAGCCATAAATTAATAAGGATCTCTTTAAATCATTCACAAAGTGTACATCAATTAACTATGTCAGCCATAAGAAGATCCATACCATTTTGCACAAATACTAAGCAAAATACTATAAGCTGAACTTCTGTCGTTTATATCTTCCATCTCAATCAACTAAAATTGTTGAAAACTTGTCCAGAGATGCAATTAGTAGTCCTTAAAAACATATTAAAATCTCAAGGAGCGATCTTCCATTGAGAGTAGTTCCGAACCAAATTACCGGATCAAAATGACCGAAACACAGTTTACCGGATGGACAAAAACTGTCACCAACCAATGTTGGCATTAATGACAACACACTGGAGGGCTTCTTCTTCATTCTTCCAACAATCATGACTATAACTAGTGTGAGATTCTATAATGGAATGTATTTGAATGATAATATTCAAATAAATTAAATTATATGCCTACACATATGTATTCTAAATGCACACACCATTTTTTTATGTTTTTTCTACATGCATATACTTGCAATAGGTACATAGAGGGTACATATAAAATGGCATTGCACATTTTCCACAGTCATAAAATACCATTGCTATAATAATTAGTGGTAAATTGAGCTATACTATTCTTGCTATAGATTGAGCTATACCTTTGAAGACCATTATGTCTCAATCTCACAACATTATATATAAAGGGCCAATTGAAATAATAGGTTTTTGGGTGAGAGATCTTTATATCAATCAACACGTACTTGATTTGGTAGTACTAGTAAGATTGGGTAAACAATTATCGCCAACTAATGCCAAAAATAATTAATAAATAGTATTTTATTAATCATCATTGCAAATAATAATTAGTTTCATCAATTGTGAAGTTATGAAACTTTGAAAAAAAGTGAAGAGAATATATGAACTATATAGGAGTAGAAATAAAATGGAAAGCGAAAATGTTAATGATGTAGTTAAGGACTAGTTTGCACTAGCTTAGGTATGAAATCAAAAGGTGGACAATGCCTAAAGAAGAGTGGGTAGATAGAATACGGAGTTTTTGTACTTTGGAGCTAGTGGAGATGGAATGACACTACATTATGGAGTGTCCAACTTATATGGATATTCCGACCAATTACATTGAGATTTTGAATGTGGGCTCCTTGAATAACTTGTTCCAAAAAGAGAGGATAATTAAAATTGCAAATTACTTGATCAATATCCATAGCAAAAGATTTAGGATCCAAAAAAAAAAAAAGAAAGATCGAGTAGATGTTATGAGAGCAACTTGTTTGTTTGGACTTTTGTATTTAACAATATAATTGATTATCTAATAGTCCCATAAACTCTTTGATTTCATGAACGCTATTAAAAATCTTTCTTCATTCATTCAATAGCAAATAATTAGAAAATTGATTGACTGATTTCTCTGTTAATTAATTGAAACACGATATCGAGGCAGGGACTAAAATAGAATACATATTTAATTAAAAGTAATAATTCTAACAAATGATTGCTCAGGGAGTTACGTAATATTATGAGTTATACCTTTTGGAGTAAAGCCAGGCGCGCAGGCATAATAATGACAGTTGAAACACACTTATAAATTTCGGTGAGCGCTCACCGTTCGATGAACACAACGCAATGAAATGAAATGAAATATTTTAATAACGTCCACGAGGCCACAGCAGCCTATGGGACCCAGGAACAGCACAAGACCACCACCGAAAAGAGAAGACCCTAAACAGCCTGAGATCTTCGCTCGAGATTAGCTCTACGACAGTGAATTTTGATGATGTAATTTGCAGATTTGACCAACCTTTCCTCCTCAAACAAGGTATTTAAGTTGTCCACTTGTAAGATGTCCCCATAAGTGACCCGAATATCTTTGTATGCTGAGCACTCCATAACAAAGTGCCACTCTGTCTCCACTAATCCCATGTCGCAAAAACGACATATTCTTTCTTCCCACTCTTCTTTAGGAACCATCCATCTGCCCGTCTCACATCTAAGACGATGTGAGCTAGTTCGGAGTTGAGCTATCAACATCTTTGCTCTCCATTTAATATTTGCTCCTATATATGCCTTTTCATCATGGTCCCCCTTAGGATTGAATTCTTTGATATAATAGTCTTTTTTTCGCCCTGATTGTTTTGTCCATAAAGCTTTTTTGAATTTTTGTTTCACATATTTTTTTATTTCTTCATTTGAACTTGGACAATCTTGCATATTCACACCCCACTTTTCCATCCATTTTTTGTTTTGTTTCATCCATGTATTCCTTCTTCTATCCAACTTTTCTTTTACGATTAGCTTAGGCCACCGATGGTCGTCCATGTTTTGAACCTTTTGAAGGTAACATAGTAACCGAATCATCGCGAAAGCCTCCAAGGGAAAGGTGCCTGACTCCGCTAGTAAAATCTCATAAGGTATCGTGGTTTTGAGTTTAAGGCTGCTAACAATTAGATGCTTTTGAATTCTTTCCACTTGCCTCCATTTCTGATCTGACATGCTGCTGCCCCAAATTTCGCACCCATATAGAACCACCGGGGTCACAAGTAAGCCAAACAACGTTCTCTTGGTTTTCCAATCCCATAGCTCAGCATTTCTACATCTGTTTTGTAGAGAGTAGAGCGCTTTCCAGCCTCCTTGGATCCTTTTTGCTCTACAAGTTTCCCAACTGAGCTTATAGTGAAAATCTAGCCCAAGGTATTTGTATTCATCTACAATTTCCAGCGGATTGCCCTCAAAGATAAAGCTAATTTGCTGTTTTTTCCTTCTCAGAGAGAATATCATAATTTTGGTTTTACTAGTATTCACTTGCATCCCAACTTCCTGACAAAATGATTCAAGAGCTTTCAAATGTTTTCTTAACTCATGTGCTGTTTTAGCAATCAAAATGAGATCATCGGCATACAAGAGCAATTTTATTACATAATTGGCCAACTGAATACCTTCCCCACCAACTTTGTCTATCCACTCTTCCAACTTGTCAATGTAAAGCCCGAATAGCGTTGGGGAAAGCGGGCAGCCTTGCTTGACTCCAATGTCACTGCCAAAGCACTCCGACATACCTTCATTAGTTCTGATTTTAGCTCTGACCTGCTCATACAGCCTATGAACAGCCGCCCTAAGAGCCCTTGGGACTCCCAGTTCCTCCATTCTATTCCACAACTTGCCCCGTGGCACTGTGTCAAAGGCTTTTTTGAAGTCAACAAAGCAGCAAAAAGCCTCCTCCCCTTGAACGTTCCAAATTTTTTCAATCAAAAATCTAAGTGTAATACCATGATCGATAGTGGAATGTTTTGGTCTAAAACCAGCCTGCCCTTCAGCTCTTTTGCCCTCTTTCTCAGCCCAACTACTAATTCTACGCTCAATCATGCTTCCAAAAAGTTTTCCAAGAAGCGGATTAATCATAATAGTGCGGTAATTTGATGGGTTATTAGTGTCCCCACTTTTGTATAGGGGAACCACAACACTAGTAGTCCACCCTTCCGGAAAGCCCTCTTGAATAACCCTATTGAAAAAGCCCTTGATGCAAGGCGCAAGGACCTCAATGCCCCATTTTAAGAATTCAGCTTGCAGCCCATCAATATCCTGTGCTTTTCCCCCAGCCAACCTTTTTATCCCTTGATTGATGTCTTCTATGGTGAATAGTTCAGTGGCAGCCCTGATAGTTGGGGGTCTATGTTTATCTTGTTCCCGCTCATACAGTAACTTTGCATATTCCAACCATTGAGAGCTTGTGATATTGTTTTCTGTTTGTTTTCTTTTTTGTTGTAGCTCCTTCCAGAATTTCTTGGGGTTGTTCTTTCCAAGGGCAATCAACTCCAGCCTTCTAGTGCTAACATATTTTTCTTTTTTGTTCCGTATCATCTTTTCGTATTCTTTCTTGTTTTCTGTGGTCCTTCCACCCTGGTGAAATTTTCTTTTTGTTAATTTGCACTCTTCATCAAACCATGGGTTTGCTGGGAAAGTAGAAGTAGTTGCCTTCTTAGGCCTAGCCCTCTTACACTCATCCAAAGCCTTGTGAACAATAGGGATCAGCATGTCCTTGTTTATAGTGTGATGCCCTGTGGTAGCTAATTTTCTTTCATACTCGATGAAAATCCTTTTGAGGGCATTCTTGAAGACTTCCCGATTGTCATGGTTCATGATGATTCTACCTTGCGGATGCACTTTCTTTTTGCTGATAGGAATCTGCCCCCTTTGATGCATGCTAATGTGGGCGTCAAGATTTACATATATTGGATTATGATCTGATTTCAGCTCTAAAGGACATTTTCCAATCACTAGTTCCTTTATCTTTGACGTGTAAACATGCGAGCAAATGACATAATCAACCACACTTTGTCCATTGTATGTTTTGCAGGTGATGTTGCCTGAGTTCGGCCATGCTTTCAAACCATTGCAAATGACCAAGTTGAATAAACTACATAGCCCCAACAACTCAGCCCCGTAGTGCGTGACATTGTGCTTCCTATCTTGCGAATTCCTTTCCCACAGGTGCTGTCCCTCTTCCTCCAACCATAGTGGATCAGCTTTCTCCTTGTCGTTGCTTGCCAAGCTGAGAGCTTGTATGTTTGCAGTCCTTGCATTAAAATCCCCTATTAGAATAACCTCTCCCATGCCATTATAGATTGAAATGTCCCTTTTTAGAGCAGCAAAAGGATCCTCACGGTCTAGGTTCCTTTTCTTGTAAGATTTGGAGCCTTTTGGGGCAAAATAGCAGGCAGCCACTCTTATGACAGTTTGATTTTCTGTTATTTTAAACCATATATATTGTTTGTTTGGGTCTTCTTTCTCGACTTGAATGTTATTGCACCATATTTCTTTGATTAGGACTGCAACTCCACCATGCCCTTTGCCACTATCTGTTCTCTCGTTCCAAATGGAGGCTTTTTTATATCCTTCAAAGTCTGGAATTTTACAGCCATCATGCTCATGAGTCTCCGTAAGGATGATGATGTCTTTTCCTTCTGCAATGGGCCCTAAACCAGGTCCTCTTCTCCACGGGTAACCTCTACAATTCCAACTTACTATTGACACCTGATCCTGGGGGGCCCCGAGTTCCTACTTTTGGTGAGTAATTCTGTCACTAACTTGAGCTTTCCCATCTTGTAACCAAGCCCATTTTCCTTCGTTCCTTGCTGCCTTTACTTTTTCCCACTCCTTACGCCTTTCTTGTTGTTGGACTATTGTTAAGTCCTCGTCAAGGTATATTTGTGTACCTTTAAGAAACTTCTTGTTCCTTAGCAGCTTGTTCTTATCTTCAATGTTCGCCAAAGTGACCCTTACGTGCCTACTCTTTCCATCTTTCACCCATTTTCCAATTCTGTTTGCTTGTTGAATGACACCTATCCATTGTAACTCGTCCCTAAAAAAATCTTTTGCTAGCTCCTTTGTTGGTTCATTCTCCCCATAGTCCTTTAGCCCTTTAACAATGACATTCACAGCCCTGACATTTCTGTCATTCTCTTCTCTTATCTGTCTTCGAACTTGCTTTTCTATGAGGTCCCTGTGTGTGTCTGAGGGACCTCCCACTACATGAGCCCAGCTTTTGGCCTCCTCTAATTGATCCCTCAGCTGGTTTTCTTTTATCTTTACGCTGTCCAGGACTGATTGTATCTCTTTTATCTGCAAGTTGCTGCTTTCAACTACCTCTCTTGATATGCTTTTGTCTATTGTGCCACTTTGTGCTAAAACTTAATGCAAACGAAAAGACGTTGCCAAAATTGACGTCAGCCTTCGTCGGCGGGGAGGGAAAACCACACTTCGGAAAGGCGCGCATGCGGGGCAGCAAATTCGGATGCATTTTGTCAAGGTGCCTGCACGCTGCTCGCTAACTACCTTTCCTCGCAAAGCTCAGCGGAAGACAAGAAAATGCCAAGACGAAAGAAATAGTGCCTGGCCAGTAAAATCCCAAAGTACAGACGGCAAAATATGCACCAACGGGCGGCTTTGACATACAATAAATTACTAGCCCGAAAAAAATTAGAAAAAGGTGTTGTCCCTCTCTCCAAAATTTGCAATGATGCCCGAGATTTTGGTAAAAAGGTAGGCGGAGATGCAGGGCCCATGCCCACGCAATAGAATAGAGAGGATGTGGAGACACGGAATTAATAGCAGCTTAAGCAATCTTTTATACATATATATTTTATCCAGATATTCTCCCCCACTCGACAGTGGAGTCGTTGGGCGTCATGCCATTCAACGCGTGTAAATAGCTTCATCTTCCTTTTTCGAAAATTTTGGTTTTTATGAGACGGTTTCCATTTTTTGAGAGCAGGCTTAGGGTTTGGTTGAGAGATTTTGTAAATGCCATAAAACATAATTTATTCTAGTTTGTAGTGGGAGTGTTTCGGTAATTGCTTTGCAGGTCGCACGATAAGATAGGGACCTGTGAAATTTAATTTATTCTTTTTCGCTAATCTTGTAAGACTGGAAGGTCATTTTGCATTATTTAAGAGATTCATTTAAGCGAATTTTTTAATATTATGAGGTAATTTGCAGTTTTTGTCTAGATTTGAACATTATCGTGGAGAAAGAAGTCCTTATTGTTTTGGCCTAGGTTGCTTGCTGGATTATAAACTGTACCTTTTTCGGTTACGGGTATATTGAATTGCAGTAAAGAGGGGTTTGATGGATATTCGGATGATAGCAAAAATTTTAAAGGCCAATTTGGTCACGGCAGAAGGAATTTGGATAACACAAAGAGAATTTTAAGTCAAAATATATTGTGCGCACCTTGAAGATGAGATTCTTCTCTTATAGATATCAATATATTTGCTTACCATTTGGATTTTAAGAATTGAGGGGCCAGATAATCTAAATTCTATAAGAATATGGAATTCTTATAATTTAGTGGCATATTGAGTTATAGTAATTTTGCCGTGATTTAGTGCTAAGCGTGGTCTCAGTGCGAGGGTTTTTGTGGAGTAATACATTAATTCCTTTATACCTGAAATTAAGTATTAAGGAGAGAGGAGAATATTTCCATTGTGTTGTTTCCTAAGGCAATATTAGTGTTGCTGGTTTGTGGCGAAGGCCTGCCCATTCTGTCATTGGATCCCGCTGTTGAAGGAAGTATAGCCTTAGTTTTGATTGCAGAATTTGAAGGGTGTTGTGGTTAGTCTTCCCATCTTTGAATGGATCAAACTAGGAAACCTGTTTTTATTGTTGTACAATTGCTCAGTGCAACACAGTTTCTTCAAGAAATTATTGAAGAGCTAGACGTGCCATCCTTAAAGTGGAAACGGAGTGAGCACATGCCTGAAATAAGTAAGAGAGCATGAGTAGCTGGAATTGTGGTTTGAAATCAAAACATCACTCTGAGAATATAGTCTTGCTAATGGAGATATTGAGTTCATGTTGAATTTCAGTTTTGGAATACTTTTTATCATCTAGTTGCTTTGGAACCAAACATGAGGAAGCATAGTTGATAGCAAAGCATGTTGAAAACGAGTAAGTACTATCTGATGTAATATCTGCTGAAATTGCCAAATGAAGAATTCGAGACCTTTAATTTCAGATGATCAACAAGGCTTACTCAAATTACTAGAGTTTCTTGTCACACTATTTTCAAATTGACCAACATAGCTTTATTCCAGTTCCCTGAGTTTGTTTCCATAATTTGTGTTTCTATGCACCATCGTGTTAAAAAATACAAGTTTGGTAGAGTTGCCTGGATTCTTGGATATACAGTGGGGAGATCTGTGAATACAGTTCTCAAAACTGTGCCATCATTTTAAATTTACACCTCTCAAAAATAAGATCTTTAGATCTTACCATTTCCTAATGGTGCAGCAGAATTTACATCGACAACGGATTATTCATATCCAATGAGTTGCTTATTGCTGGTAATGTTATCGATCTATTTTACAAATGATGATCTTTAAAGGCTGCACTCTTAAGTGGATAGTAATCAACTTCTTTGTTGCATGCATTTATTTGTGGACCGGAAAAGTTTCAGACACTCTTTCTATAGTCAAATCCTCTGCTTCTCCAATATGGGCACCTTCTGGCATTGTGGTTGCCTTTGTTCTTATTTTTGGATACAAAATCGGGATTGGAATATTCATTGGGAATGTGGCAATCAATGCCTGGTATTTTCAATCGAGTAAGGTTTCTTCAAATCTCTTGACTGCTTTTGCTTGTGGGTTGTCTGCTTCCTTTGAGGCAATTGGTTGTGGATGGTTAATAAATCATCCTCTCCAGTTGACAGGTGGTCGAATGCACATATCTGTTCAGGTAAGCAGCTTGTTGCGATCATCTCCTTAATGGAATGCTAAGCAAGGCTAATGTAGGGTTTTCAATGTGAGTTTGTCGGAATACTACGAACAATTTCAGAACTTCCATTATTGCATTTCCATCGCAACTCAAAAGTAAAAACTAAAATGATCATATTTTACATTGTTTTATCTGTGTTTGCATTTCTGCAGGAATCAAGAAGAGGAACTAGAAGTATTAGCACTCTACATGATGCTCTCTGGCTCTTCCTCGTAGCTCCACTTGTGAGTGCAATTTCTGGGACATGTAATGCTGTTGCTTTGACTGTGTTTGGACTATCAAAGTGGAATAACTTTCTAATTGTATGGCCGACCTGGGTTCTGGGTGATCTGTCTTCTATTCTTTGCTATACACCGTGTATTCTTCACTTATGTAGTCTCATCCATCAGACTGCCGTATGGCTTGGTTATTGTAAAACCAAAGAAGGAACGGCCAATGGTCACCTTGATGGTGTGGCACATGAGAGAGAGTATTCCAATCATGATATATATGTTGAACCATTAGCCCAGGGAAAACTTCATGATGGAACCACTGCTGATGGCATCTCTTGCAATAAATTTACATCTCCTGGCAAAGGATGTTACGATCCAAGGAACTTAATGAAACTAGAGACAGAATGTGAATTTGATGAAGAGAATCCTCCAATTAAAGATTCTTGTTTCTCTGAACTTGAAAGTTCAGCTGCAAATATTCCACATAATCTAGAAGCAAATCGTTTTGCAAGTGGATGGTGCTGGAGGTTTAATGAGCATAAGCATTCCACTGATTTTGGAGGAAATGCTTCCACAGGAGATGTTCAGTTTAGTTCTTTTGATCGTGATAAGAAAGTGGTAAATATGAGAATGAATGATATAGGTCAGAGGAAAGAGTGTTGCTTAACAAAAAGTCAAGCATTCAACGATCTTTTAGACACCAGTGGTTTTTCAGTCAGAACATTTTTGATGAGGTCTATGGAGGGCATGGCACTTTTTGTTCTTCTTATAGTTCTATCAATGGTTATATTTTTTAGTATGGGTGTTGATGATCGTGAATTTGTTCAACGCCTTTCTTATTTGGTATTTCCTGTTGTCATCTGGGCATCATTCCGCTTCAATCGTGTGGGCTTGCCTCTAGCTGTGGTGGTTGTTACTGTAATTGCAAGTGCAGGAACTGCAAAACATCATGGTCCCTTATATCGACCCAATTACGACCACGCATTATTGCAGGTACCAAGCTGGCAAGTACATTTTGTAGATTATAAGTGGTCTATGTCCTGTATTCACCCAAGGAGCCTTAAATGTGGTTTCATTGATTTTTGAAATTCTTTTGGCTGTATAGGGTCTTTATAAGAAAAAGTGGTTTCAACTTTTCAAAAATAATCAATAAAGAAAATGTCCATAAGTCATTAGTTTAATTTCAACAGCAAACAGTGAAATTCAAGTGTTATGATGTAAACAGAAACTATTTGTTTATTTTTTAGTGAGATTTCAGCATGTAAACTTAAGGAGACCACTGGTCTTCGTGCTTGAGCTCTCTGACTGTGTTCTTGAATACTATATGCAAGGTGAACTGGATCTATCAAAACTTTCTGGTTTGGCTCCAGAACAATGCATAATGAGTTGCCCATCAACAACTGCAACTTTCTTTCTTACATTAGCATCCAACTTTATTCTATTTAGAAGCGTGGTTGTGTCATAGTCGCCCTATTTTCATCAGACTTTATGTTATTAACTTATTATCTTTCTTCCCATTTAATTTTGTTTTACTGTGTTAAGCATCTCCCAATAATGGAAACCAGAATTGTTCCTGGAGTCTGAATTACTGAGCTTGTTGGTCCAACTTCATAAATACTTCTTTTCAATCTGAAACCTTTTCTCTATCTCTACCAAGAAAGAAGTTAATTTTGGTGCCTGTCGGAATTTTCTGTAGACAAGTGTTCATGTTACTGACAAAAACTTTGATTGAATTTTGAACAAAGATGCACCTGACTCATTAAAAAAAAAAATGTAAATTCTTAATATTTTGTTTGAAGTTGCATTTGATTTACTGCATTGACATGTTGTATTACACATGTTCTATGTTGTTTTTTGAAAAATTCATTCCAAGCATGGCTTGAATCATTGATAACTAATGGTGGTTAGATAATGCTTAGAGTTTGTCACTGTAAGAAAGGACATTGTTGTATGTTTGACTTTGTCTGATATCTGTCTTCTATCACTTACCTTTGGACTTACATTGTATGTGATGTGAAAGAAAACATTAAACAGTTGAATTTGAAGGGTAGATTACAAGCTCATCATGTTCAGACATGAATTTGACAATTTTTCTCCAGGTGCAAATGTTTATTTGTGTGGTGGCCATGGTAGCAATAACACTGGCAGCTATTGTTCATGACCGCAAGGAAATGGAGCAAGAATTAAGCAGCATGAACAGCACCCTTGAACTTCAGGTATGCTTCTATACTTCTAGTTTCAGTAGTGTTTGAGAGTAGTTTTGTTACTCTTCTGTACCATCAGCCAATATTGTTTCCATTATGCATCATTTTGTTCGTGCCATAGATAAAGATTATTGTGTCTTTGTTTGTGCAATTCACTAGGACTGATGTAGTTTGATCCCTTTCAAAACAGAAAATATGTCAATAGTTACTCCAAATGATCATTTGGCTGCAAGCTAGAATTGTTTTCTAAACTGCCTTCACAAATTTCATAGAGAGGCCTGATTCGCTTGCTTGTCTTATACACTGGAAGATATCAAACACCCTATTTTTTTATTGAATTTTCCAATGGTTTGCTTAGTGCATTCGGAGAGAAAATGGAGGAGGGAATTCAAGGAAAAAATAACCAACATAGTGAAAACATGCCAATGGCAGTAAGACTGTAATGAAAACAACTTGCACAATAGCAGAACATAATAGGAAATATGCTGCAAATACTTGATAATATGCCTTCAAAATCTGACAAGATGTCAGAAATTGTCTCCCACTAAGGCTGCAATCTTCCTTATACTTGTACGGCCACTTTTATGCAACAAATTCCTCCTCTAAAGCTGCAATCTAATATTTTAAAACCCTACAGCAAGTAAACTCTGCAATACTACTCTGTAGTTTGTACAGCAGCCGTATAATGACTTTCCCTTTATGTAGCTGGAATGGAAATAGGTACAGCTGCATAAATAGAGTATTCAAAACAATAAAATAACAATTTTCAGATTGTTTCTTTCAGTTGGATCTGCAACATTAAATCTTCAATTCTAGTATGATATGATACCTTGATGAAATCACCGATACTGAATTGAAGGGTTTTCATCCTCCAATTCACTAGAAACCATGAGATTGAAACCCGCTGCACTGCATCTGTACCCATGTATCCTCTTTCAAAGAAAAGAGTTGCAACCCTTGTTATCGATGCCCACACTCGAACAATTTGTTTAATACCTGTGGAGAATATGAATGTTTCCCAGCACATATCATTTCTTTAAACATTCCTCAATCTCTGATCATTGAGGACATCCCTTTCCTTGGAAGTATCTTTGAAGTAGCATTTTCCTGGGTTACCTTCCTCTGATTGTTGGTCATACACAGTTTTATGAGGTTTGACTATGTTACTGGATAGAGAAATCCTCATAGCTTGCATCATACGCAAAATTTTAGGGACAAAACTATCTCCTTCCAGCATTGGTATATCCATGGACTCTTTATTCCCTCTATCAGCACAAGCATGATAAGTAGATGGTTGCCTACAAAAAGAATGACACTGCTGTTCAAAATCAGCAGTAGGAGCAAAATGAAGTTGTGTCTTTGTTGTACCATGTATCTCGGATTCCACAACATCTCTTGGTGTCCTTATGTATGTCATTTCAGCCTCGTGAATTTGGCTGATTGTGATCATATTAGTATAAAGCATAGCTGCCATTTGATTTTTATTAGCCCAAACAGCCCTGCAAGTGAATTTCGGATCAGCTATTGGTTGAATTTTCTATGCAAGAACCAATATGATGCTTTCTACCAATGCTTGCTTTCCTCCCCACTTATCCAAAATGTAAAACATAGGAGCATTATAGTTCTGCACTATGGATGGTACTGGCTGCTTTGGAAAAGTGTCGAAGATAAATTCCTCCTCCACATTTCTAATGATAACAAAAGATCTTCACTCTAGGATAGATTCCCTTGATACATAGGTGGTAAGAGTGTGTTCATCTTATTATAATCCTGTAAACTAATTGCCATGTGTTGTATGAACTTACGTGCACTCGTGTGAGTTTTGTGGGATGATTTTACATTTAGAGCAAAGTTTCCATCCAATGACTACCATAATAAGATGGGAATTTCATGAATGGGTAAACAAAGTGTATAGTGATTAATTGCCTGGATTGGAAAAACATACTTGTTGCTCTCCAAGATGGTGGGGCATTTGTGAACATTTTGCCTAAGGTAGCACAAGTGGCCCAAGGGTATTTTGAGGCAGTAGAACAGAGTTTGGGCAATATGGTATTGCAAAGGAACAACATCAACCTTTTTATGGCATTTAAGGACTATTTTGATAGACAGATTGAGGCAAGCATAGTAATAGCGACTCTTTAGGGACATCATTGTAGTATAGAATTAGGCATAATTGAGTCAGTTGGAGAAGCATCACTTGGTGCAAAGTTTCCAATTCCTAATAATATTATAGAAGTGCAGCAAAAGCCAACTACATCACAAGGAGAATCGAGGATTGAGAATTACAAATATCCAAGGTTGACTTGGGACTCTGGTAACTCCCAGAGTATCCTAGTTTGCGATTGCTTGAAGACAAGTAATCTTGGGAAGGGCGGATTGTTATGTCCCTTTTAGTTTGCAAAAGAAGACAAAAGAAGTCATTTCATTTAATTTTAAAATGAATTCAATCGTTGTATTTCTAGTGAGAAGTTGCCACAGAAGGAAGGAAGATCAGCTAGTTGCCAACATTTGGAGAGCCATCTATTTGGTGAAGCTGCCCACTTCATGTGAAGCCCCCAAACAAAGGCAATGGTAATTTCATAATATAATCCGTTGCCAAAGGAAATGCTTGGAATTCAATAAAGCTGTAGTGATACACATATGCAATCTGCAATCAAGGAAAAGTCGTTGCTCAACAAGAAAAAGGAAATCGTGGGTCACCAAAGGATAGGTCGCCAAAGGATAAAGGAAGTCGTGGGTCACCAAAGTGTAAGAAGCCTTGCAAATCTGAACAAAATTTTCTGATTTTGAAGCTCTGGAATTTTGTCAAACACTTTGCTTGTAAACTCCTTAACTGCTGTTTGTGGTTTCTTTTTGCTTTTTCAATGCATATGATGATATCATAAATGTAAAAGGCTTCTAATTGCAATATTCTAATCATAGTTACTAGACTGGACTCGGCTCTGGCTAGGGTGACTCGACTCGGCGACTCGGCGACTCGGACTCGGACTCGGCGCAGACTCGGCAAAATGAAAAAAGTTGAAAAAACCTTAGAAAATTAGAGATTTTTAAAGATTTAAAACTTGTTTCAAGCACCCTTTATTGAATACAACACAAATAAAAGCAAATTTGATCACATACACAAATATACAATGATCACATAAGTATAAAGTACACAAATTGTAGTTGCGCTGCTGAAGGACTAGCTTCTAAGTCCACGGCTAGTCCTCACCATTTATTATCCAATAATAGTACAAGCATTTCCTAGTTAAATCATTTTAGAAGGATATAGATCCTAAGGGAATCAAGCCTCAAATCAATAAGTGGTTCTCCTTGAGTCAAGAAAAGCACAAGGTTTCCCAAATTCCAACAGCTACAAGTTACCCTATCACAATTTGGCACTCAAAGATTCCTATACCTCTATCATGCTCAACAATCACTATCAATGACATATACAATATTTTCCAGACAAAAGTGACTTCCATAATCCTAACCCTTCATATCAATGATATGATTGGAAGCTTGAGCACTTACCACTATTATACTAGATAATTATGGTCAACAGGTTTATTCATAACCCAAAATTCATAAACATTAATACACACAATATATGGATGCTACAATTAATCCTTTCTACCCAGATAACTAACTGTGTTCTCATTTAACTAATAACCATACCATTCACTATTTTACCAACCCAAAACACAATTATCCAACACCATGGAAAGTTGAATATAAGGTTACTTGTATGTCCTCAATCTAGCCATTATATCCCACATCTTATCACAACATAGCATATAGGTATTTTTCCTTTCACTATTCAAAGTAATTTATCAAGTCATTATGCCAAGAGTGGGGAAAACAAAATGTAGCTAAGTAACAATGTGAACATTGACATTATAGTAATAGCCGCTAAAGTAAATTTCTAGGTTCATCACATTGTCCTAGCTGATATCATTAACTCCAGCTAAGCAAAATAAATAAAAAACCATTTAATATAGACAAGTAAACATCTAATATCTCTCTTGGATCACATTTACCTTCACCAGCAAAATACTTAACAGTTTATTCAACCATCTTGCTTGGAGTATCATGCAATAGCTTACACAATGTTATCCTTCCCATTGCTAACTGTTTTCACTTAGCCCTATGCCAAGGTAAGCTTACATGAACCATCATGTTAGTGAACTAAAGAGAGATGATATCAAGATTTGGTCCTCTAAATTTTATTTTATACATGCAATGGCTTGAGGAAAAAATAGAATATTGGCTCAACACCTATCATTTAGCTATGTCTTTAAACATTGCGTAAGTGAGTTTATGATTCATCATGGTTTCACATAACTAATGGTAGTGTCCCAGCTTTTGCATCTTACGTAGACTATATGCAATTTGTAAAAATGGTAAAACATTTAACACATGCTACCAAATCAGTTATCTATGGTGCACTTGTATATAAAGGTGTTTGGTGTTTGAGGTAATGTCAAGGTTACCCCAAGTTTCCGGGACGGGGACGGCAGGGGACGGCGGGACGAGTCCCCAAGTTTCCGATTTTTGAGGCCAAAATTAGGGACGGCAGGGGACGGCTATATAAAAATATAGGGAAAATTTAAAAAATATAGGGAAATTTTAAATATTTAACAGATAACATGAATAAGGCATGCATGATACACATTATAGAACATTAACATATAACATTTGTGTTCAACATTATGCCAATACTCAAAGTCAATAGTCAATACGCATTCAAAATTAACATACAGTTACACAAATCATAAAACAACCTCCTAGTTATAATTTATAAACTTATATCAAAATGCCCAAAGGCTACATTGCTGCCATATAGTTTAAAAGTTTGTTATGAAAATCAAAATACAATATCGTATGTCTAATGTATGGAACAAGATAATCCTTGATTATGGCTTTGACTACAAAAGATGCAAAGATTTGCAACGGGGGATATGTATTTTGTAGGTTTAATGATCATGATTCATCATTGGCCTATAACATGCTTAGACCTATAGTTTTAATGAGGTTTTGGGGGAAACACCCCAACAAGATTGAGGGGTAGTGCGTTCCAAAACGCAGGTTTTGGGGTCTGGGGAACGCCAGCCCCACACAGCAAGGCCCTTTTGGGGGTCTCGCCCACGTGGTAGGCCCAGGTCGATCGTGCCACCAGGGCTCAAGCCGGATATGGGTGAGGGTGAGCCCCGCCATAAGCAAAGGTGAAGACCTTCAAACCACACAAACCTTCATGTACACCATTTAATTAAAAATTTGTAAATTAAAGATTGTTATGCCATTCCATAAGAAGTGAATTCTTATCTGTTGTGCCCAATAAGTTGGCGAGATTGAGATGATAGTTGTGCCACCTTGCCCTCAAGTAGAGAGTCTAAACCCACTTATCGTCAGATAGTCAAACCTTGCTCCGTTTCCTCTTGCTCTGTTTTCCTGAGGAGATTGGATAGATATAAGTTGTAGTTTAGTTGATTTGCAAAACCAGAGAAAACTCAGCTGCAACGTAAAAGTTCTTTCAAGAAAGTCTTGTGCCTCTAGCAGCTGAAACAAAAAGACAGGAAGTAGTTGAGCTTATTTTTCTTTACAGCATATTTGTCAAAGAACATCGAGGGAGCTTCCCCTCAATAATTCGAAGAGCACTCATTGCGTAGTGTGCATAGGCTGTTCATAACAACTAATACTCCAGAGGTGTTAGTTGTTACGCCAACAAATGCCAACTCGGTTTACAATGTAGTACTCATGTATACTGTCCATAGAAAATGCAATTACATTCAGCTGTAACCACAGCGTCCAATCACTATATGAAGTGCAAATACAACTAAAATGAAAATTACAGAACTGCTGTATAGGACAGCGAAATAACTAGTGACTCAAATGAAAGATGCGACTGCAACTACAATGACCTTATATTCAATGAAAGATGAACCTGGGTGAACGCCTGAACTGAGATGATATTGCTGTGCAAGCTCAGTCGATTCCTCCTCAAACAGTCTCTACTTGCAGCGCCTGAGTCTCTTGTATGCCAGCGATCCTCTCCCAAACAAATTCGAATTTATTTATGCCTCAAATATCAAAATCGCTCCAGCCAGGTGCCGCCCTTTTGTAGTCTGATGGATGCGAATTTTCTCTTAGTCTTGAATCAGCCCAGCAAACCTAAAATTCGTGCTTTCTTGAAACCAGTTTGATGACTATGAGCTGTGCCAATTCATCTGACGAATGATATCACCATATGCTATGCCTAGAATTCCCTTTTACTGAAATGTGAATTTTTGCTAAGGAAGTCACGTCTTCTTCCAACAATAAATATTGACTTAAATGATGAATCTGATTTGAGGATAAGAATGACGTGCCCAGACTTGTTAGATAAACCTCCAGAAATCGAAGTGTATACAGGCAGAGTGATGCCAAGCTAAATGCGAACTGCCACGAGTAATTTGAATTTCCAGCAAGTTTGAACAATTACAATGATTAAATCGAATTTCCAAGAGAATTGAAAATTGATCTTCAAACTTAATTCGAATTTCCTCAAAACTGAAGGTGATCTTTATTATCTGCAATTATTTTTTTTTCAAAATCAATTTCTTCTTGCTTCCACAAATTTCGTCAAAAGACCATTAAATTTGTGAATGACCAAACCAGATAAAAATAATCTTCTTTGAAACCAATTTGTAACAATACCTCAGCTGTTGCAAATCTCCAATGCAATAATGATTGCAACAATACCTCAACTGCTGCAATGACGATGATGCAATAATAAACTAGCTATCACATCAATTCAATCTTATTCTTTAGGAGTGCAATAATACATCAGCTATTGTACCAATCCAAATATTGCAATGAAGCACCTGTAGAAACCCTGGATGGATTTCTCCACAATCTCTAGCTAGGGTTGATCTTTCACAATTGAACATGGTATCCTAGAGTCTTCAAACCCTTAGACAAGCAAAGCATTCAAGCTTTCTTACCAAATTGGTAATGAGAATAGCATTCAAGACATAAGCATGCCCAAGTGCCAAGCCAAGAGCTCCTTATAAAGATTTCTCAATGCCTTCCAAGAAGCTTTTAGAAATATTATTATTTTATTCCCTTAAGTGACTTTATGATTTATTATATTATTTTAAGTCACTTTATTAAATTAATTAAATATAAAGTTATCTTATAATTTTATGTAAGAACACTTCGTGCCCCTGTTCTAATGTTGTTTTCTTTTTGTTTGTGTGTTGGATTTTTTATGAGGGTTTTTCTGCTTTTTTTGTGTTTTTTTTGAAATGCTTACAAAGAAAATAAAATGCAACATAAAGGGAAATACAAACAACTATGACAATCACTCCTCCAATCTATGTTTTATTGCTCAATATTCAAAGAACAAACTATTACAGCCATACCCAAAAAGATTGGATCACATGCAGCTGCTATTCATTACTTTCAGCCAAAAAGAAACTTCACAAACAGGTTCAAATCTCCTTCAATCTGCTCCCTTTTTGATCACCGAAAGTGTGGCTGGGTTCCTTGAGCTTGGGCGCTCCTTTGTGTATTTTTTTCTGATTTTTATGAAGCCTTATAATTAAAATCACCCCTCTTCTAGAAAGGCCGACCCTGCTACAAGAAGGTTGCTGAAACCCCTCAATTCGTACCTCTAAAATCTGATTTATTATGGCTATTAATAAATTTGCAATCACCTACTCTAATTCTTGCAATCTCTGATCAATCAAATCAAACCCTTGCGTCTTTCCAATCTGTCCAATAGAACATCTGAATGATGCCCTCAAAATACCAAATTCAACAGGTATTTCACTGCCTTAGATGGCTGCAAACATTGAAGAAGTAACGTTCTCCAATGGCACGATGATTGAAAACCCTTGGCTTCCACTCTTAGACAAAAACTTCATCAACAACAATCATAATCGAATGAATATCAAATAACTTCAAAGTGAAATATACATCCTCTCATGAGAAGTTCGAACTTCTCCAAAAAGGCAATTAATAACATTAAAATGTTATTTATTTTCATCCTTTTAATAATTCACTCAAAACATAGGAGTTGGCGTCCAATAATTAATTCATTAATTTGGCCCCCTTTTAGTGACGTTTTGACCCCCAAGTTATAACTTTAAGTTATAACATTAAAATACCCCCTTTTAATTAATTAATGTTATTTAAGCCAAATAACATTAATAACTCCTTAAATTCATCAACTCTTAATATGCTATCTGAACTGGGGACTCATCTGATGATTCTTCATCCGATCACATGCCTTACTAAAAATAGTAAGGGTTCCATTTTGTACATGTTTGACTTACTATAAATAGTAAGGTGAGCAAACTGAGTTCCAGAAGCCTCAAACGAAAGCCAGAGCTAAACATCACTGAATGCTGGAGGTGATGCAATCCTCAGAAGACCCTCTTAACACCTTCATTAGCCTACGAGGGTCACAATGATAGGCTAATCTACTGAATACAAATGTCTCACTTTGGAGGGGACATTACGGTCCTCCCTCCTTGAAATTGCTTGTCCTCAAGCAATTTCAACGCTGGATGCTGTAAGATCTCCTCACCTTCCCAGGTAGCATCCTCAACTGGCAAATCCTTCCATTTGACCAAATATTCTGTGATAGTTCGTTTTTGTACCCGTCTCTCTCGAAAATCCAAGATAGCCTCTGGCTCAAGAATCAATTTCTCCTCATCATCCAGGGGTGGCAACACTGCTGATGGAGTCACATGATGTCCCAACGCCTTCTTGAGGCGTGATACATGAAAGACATTGTGAACTCGGCTATCTGCTGGGAGTTCTAACTCATATGCTACTTCACCCACTCGCCTGATAATTTGAAAAGGTCCATAGTAGCGTGGTTTCAACTTTCAACACCACTTTTCTTGAGTGTAGATTGCCGGTATGGCTGCAACATTAAATAGACCATATCTCCCACCTCGAATGATCTCTCGGTCCTCTTCTGATCAGCATATTGTTTCTGCTGATTTTGTGCCTTAGTGATATTCTCCTTGAGAGCCTTCATAATGTCCTGACTCTCCTGCAACAAGTCTTCTGCACTAGGCACTCTACTATCACTAAACAGAAGGTCGATGAAGCTAGGAGCTCATACCAATATAACACCATGAAAGGGGTCATCTGTATGGACATGTGGAAAGTGGAATTATAACAAAAATTGCAGAGGTAAATCCACTTTACCCATGCCTTCTGCTGTCCAGCTATGTAATTTCTGAGATAACCTTCCACCCATTTATTAACTATCTCTGTCTGCCCGTCTGTCTGCGGGTGATAGCTGGTACTCGGGGTTAACTCGGTCCCATAGAGTCTGAACACCTCCTACCAAAAGTGACTCATAAACCGATTGTCCCTGTCATTGACTATGGTCCGAGGCAACCCATGCAGTCTGAAAATCTCTCGGAAGAACAATTCTGCCACCTGTGTAGCCGTGTATGTAGCTGTGATCGGAAAGAAGTGCGCATATTTTGTTAACCGATCTACAACCACATTTATACAGTATCTCCCTTGGGCTTTAGGCAAGCCCGTAATAAAGTCCATGGACAGGCATTCCCACTTCTTATCAGAAGTTAGAAGTGGCTGTAATAGACCTGCCGGATAAGTGTACTCCTGTTTGTTTTGCTGACAAATTGGACACTCCCTAACATACTGAAGGACATCAACCTTGAGTCCTTTCCATGTAAACCTCTCCTTGATCTACCTGTAAGTTTTGAAGTATCCTGGGTGTCCTGCAGTAGGCACATCATGGAAAGCCCTTAGTATTATACTCTTCACCTCTGACCTTGGCGTCAAATATATCCTGCCCTTATATATAATGAGCTCATTGACAACTGCATATCTGCTGTCCTGAACTGACCCCTTGATGACCCCAGATGCCCATGTATCCTTGGCGTATTCTGCCACAATTAGGTGCTTCCAATCCTCTGAGATCTGAACCATAGTGCTCAAGTGTGGTTTGTGAGATAGAGCATCAGTGACGACATTCTGAGTCCCCTTGAAATATGTAATGTCGAAGTCATACGACTGAAGCTTACTAACCCATTTCTGTTGGCAATCATTAAGATCTCGCTGCCCCAAAAAGTGTCTAAGACTATAATGATTAGTTTTTATACAAAATTTACTGCCAATGAGATATTGTTTGAATTTGGCCAAAGTGTGCATAATGGCCAACATCTTTTTATCATAAATACTATACCCCCTCTTCGCCCCCCTGAGCTTCCTGCTCTCAAAAGCAATCAGGTGCTTTTCCTGCATAAGCACCGCACCAATTCCCTCTCCCGAGGCATCACATTGAAGCTCAAATGGCTTCGTGAAATCTGGTAGAGCAAGAATGGGACAAGTGGTCATAATTTGTTTAAATCTCATAAAGCACTCTTGTGCCTTCGGTGTCCAAATAAAAGCACCTTTCTTCATCAAGTTTGTGAGAGGCGCTACATGACGTGAATAACTGCTGACAAACCAGCGGTAGAAACCACATAACCCCAAAAATCCGCACAACTGTGTGAGATTCTCTGGAGTGGGCCAATCAATGATAGCTCGGATCTTATCAGGATCCATCCTCACACCCTTGACACTAATAATATGACCCAAATATAATAATTCTGCCATGCCAAGGTCACACTTCGATTCTTTTGCATACAAAGACTCTCTATCCAAAATCCCCAACATTGCATCCAAGTGAGCAAGGTGTTCCTCCCACGTTCTACTGTACACTAGTATATCATCAAAGAATACAAGTACAAACTTCCTCAACTGTGGCTGGAAGATTCTGTTCATTGTGGACTGGAAAGTGGCTGGGGCATTGGTTAGCCCAAATGGCATAACCACAAATTCGAAGTGCCCACAATGGCATCTGAATGCTTTTTTCTCTATAGCCTGCTCACGCACCCTAATCTGGTGATAACTGGACCTCAAATCAATTTTTGAAAAGAAACAAGCACCATGTAGCTCGTCGATTAGCTCATTGATCCATGGAATGGGGTATCTGTTTTTAATGGTTCTCTTATTTAGAGCCCTGTAGTCGATGCACATACGAAGAGTACCATCTTTTTTCTGGACTAAAACCATTGAGGAGGCAAATGGTGACTTGCTCGGCCGAATGTGGCCCATGGCGAGCAACTCCTTAATGGTTTTTTCTATCTCATCCTTAAGACGTTTTGGATGCCTGTATGGAGTAATCATCACGGGCTTAGCGCCCTCCTCTAACTCTATAATATGCTCAATACCCCTATCAGGAGGTCTGCCTGGTGGAATGTCGCTGAAAACCTTCCCATGTTTAATTCTGATCTCTTGTATATCCGGGTGATATTCTGTTTTATGCTGCCCCTCCTGAGTTGGCATAAGCACACATTCAGCTGCCCAATCCACCATATTGTGACGCATGAGGCTCTCCATTCTCCTGAAAGACAACATCCTGAAACGGCTATCTCTGATGGGTTTTAGTATTTGAGTTTTTCCCTCTACCTCAAAACTCATCTCCATCTCACGAAGATCAAGAGTGAATTTGCCAATAGCATGGAGCCATCTCATCCCCAAAACTACATCTATGTCTCCCATGTTTACCACGTAGTAATCAGGCTTAAAGTTATAGTTATTGAGGTGCATAGGGAGATCTTTGACCATTCTTTCGCACTTAAGGGTATATCCATCTGCCACTTTCACCCTTATACCTTTGAACTCCTCTGTCATAATCCCACGCTTCTCCACAAAGCGTGCATCAATAAAATTATGAGTGGCATCTGTATCCAAAAGAGTGATGACCTTTTGACCTGCTAGGACACCACGCATTCTAAAAGACCCTTCCTACTGGATACTAGTGATCCGTGCCTCCTGTAGATGGATTTCTCCTTCCTTTTCCTCATCTTTTTCTGACTTTTCATCATCTGATTCTTCTTGACCAGCTTGCTGGTCAGAATTTTCAGATTCTGAATCTTCATAAAAAGCCCACATAACACGGTTAGCTTTGCCTTTTGGACTTAAAGGGCAATCATGATTTGCGTCATATGGACCCTTGCAGTAGAAACATAGCTTCTTTTTCCGCAAATCATTTAATGTTTCACGATCAAATGGGGCTGCTGATTTTCCCTTTTGATCTCCCTTAAAATCAGATTTTTCTTTGTTCTTGGGAAATGTTTTATTATCTCTGAATGAAGAAGGGCCCTTTGTGCCAAACTTGCTTGATGATTCGAATTTGCTGGATGGGGCTGCAAGTTCCATACTTCTTGCCTTCTTCATTGCTTCTTGTAACGTTGGTGGATCAAAAGCTTTAACCCACCCACGTAATGGCTCCAGTAGGCCCTCAATGAAGAGCACAACCAACCTCCTCTCCGAAATGTTTGTCAACATTACAGACAACTTCTAAAAATTGCTGATATAGCCCTCTAAGCTGCTAGTCTGCCTAAGCTGTGCCAAGTCCCTGAAATAGACTTTTGGATCCTTTTTATCAAAGCGATCAACCAGTCTATCCACAAATTCCTGGTAGGTGGTGATACGGTCATGCTGCAGTGTAACCATTCCCTGATACCACTAGTCATGGGCTGCTCCCTCCAGGTGTAACGTGGCGAACTTGATTGCTTCTTCCTTAGACATAGGTTGAAGTGTCAGGAAAGTGTCTAGCCTATGAATCCAAGACTGGGCTGTCACCTTGCCACTGCCATCAAAGGTAAGGTAAGGTGATCTTGCTGGTCGCATGCTTCAAGTCCCTATTCTTGTTCCGAGGCCTATTCCCCTGTCGAGCCCTGTAATAGTCCATCCTTGCTTGAACAAATTGATCAAAGTGCATGAGCTCACGTGCCTCTGGTGTCGGTTGCCGCCACTCATCATGTGCAGCCATATATGCATCTGCAAAGGTTGGTTCCTCAACCTCTTCAATATTCTCCTTTGCTCGCTCTTCCCTCAGAAAAGTGGGTCGAGTAGGCCTGTCTGCAGTGCGGGATGGTGCTCTATGTATTCTTCGTGACCCTGCTACACTCCTGTCATCATCTTGATCCTGACGTTGTCTCCTAGGTAAATTCAACTACTGCAAGGTATCTAAGAGCTGCTACAGTACACCAGCTACCTGCTGCTGACCAACCCGTAAATCCCTCAAAGTCTCTCTCACTTCTCTATCACCATCTCTATCCTCATCTCTCTTTTCATTCCTATGTGGACCCTCTTTTGATCTGTCCCCCATATCTGTCAAAGGGTCCTCTGCAAATGGATTATCTCTTTGCCAATCTGCCTCTGATTCTCCTTTACTGCATGTGAAATATTTGTGGTGATACTCATGTGCCTTCAACCCTCCAGGATGGCAGGATATTGTAATGTCCCTTAGCTAGCCTTGCTCTTGAATTTGCTTGTTAGCCCTAGAATTCGATTGTTGATTAGGTTTAGGGTTTCTTCTTTCCAAAAGGAATGTGTTTCTCCAATGAAATAATCCTAGATTGAAATCTGCATTCACCAAATTAATAACATTTCCACATACACATATATTTGTTAGCAATAATATCTAGATATCCAAAATATATTCATAATCATAAAGCAATAATGAAGACATAAGAGGAGTGCCCCAAGTGGATCCGCCCTGAAGCCCTCATGTAAAGCTCAAGAGGATGTCCATCACAATCCTTCTTGCCTAGGGGCTTAGTACCTGTATACTCCACTCATGGCAACACCTTGGAAGACACTCATCCTATCAAGGTAGAGGAACCGTAGAGTCCAAGTGGCCTAAGGCCTACCACCTTCTCTTGCCCAATCCCATATCTTGGGCCTAAGGGGCAGAGACCTAGGTGGAACCCCCATCTTTCTATAACCCAATCCCTAGTCAAGGGCCTAAGGGGCTGCAAAGCCCAATCCCTTGTCTAGGGCCTAAGGGGCTGAAAGTGGGGTTTTTAGGCAATCCACTTCACCCATGTTTCGCCCATCCTAATAGGTTTACAAGCACATAGCAGACAATCTTTACACAATCAAATGAAAATGCACTTATTATAGTTTCATCTATATTCATTATGCATTATGAGTACAAGCATGAGCATATAACCAAATGAGATGTATTTAAGGAAATGTATCAACCATGCACAAGTAGATGTAGCCAATTAATATATTCATGTCCATTCTTATGATCTTATTTTCTAATCATGATAATGCAGTTTATCGAATATAAGATTTGAACATCAAACAAATCTAAATGCAGTCCTATGAGTGGATTCCTTAAATTATTATCCTATGTGTTTTCCCCTAATAGTGTATCCAAAGAGGCCCATTATAATGCAGTTCATGAGTCTAGCAACAATTAAATACATTTTCATTTATAATTTGATTCTTTAAGTCCATATTAATATCATTTCATCATGATAACACTAAGAAAGCATTACACCAATCATTAGATTAGCTATGTTAATTTCTTATATCCCAAAATATGCTAAATATTATTACTAAGTGAGTACATCACCTGAACTACTGTGTCTCCTTATTCCTTAATTGTCTTCCTTCATCCTTACCTTTATAGGATAAAAACATACATAAATAAATATTAATCTATTCATTCTTATATTAAAATCGTAATTACTTATAAGGCTCAATAATTGTTGCAAGCATCATTATTGCATAATCGTGAATACATATATATCATTATTTTTATATGAATATGTATATTAATACATATATATATTCTACTTAAATATATATACATTTTTTCAAATAAATATTTATATACCATTATTGTAAATATATATATATAAATAAATACATACACACAAATATATATTCCACATATCAATGTATCTACATTTATAATAATATCAGACTTACTGCTCACTGCCTTATCAGATTTTTGACTGAACAGTACATTGATTTCTCAACGATGATTTCTTCCTTATCTACTTTCCTTCCTTTCATATTCTCATTCCCTATTTTTCTCCTTGATGCCTTGCATCGATCTCTCCTTTATGGCTGATCAAAGGTCTCTTTATTTTTCTGGATGTGTCTTTTCATGCATTCGTTACTTTCTTTGTTTTGGGACTGATCCCTTAATAATTTTGATTGCTGCATTGGTTAATCGCCTAGTTTATGAGCTTTTTAGGAATCGACTTAGTGTTTATTTATTTATCTTTTATTTTGGCATTATTTATATGTTTTATTTATCCCCTTTTTAGAGCTGCGTCTTTTGCATATGTGATTACTGTTTGTTTTATTAATGAGGATCACTTTTTTAGGCTTTGTTAGTAATAATTGTGTTTTTGGCTAAAGATTGCTTATTTATGTTTGTTCTATTATTATATCTCTTGCTAGGAATTGTTGCTTATCGGTTTATGTGTTAACTAACGCAGAGGTATATATTATTATTTTATTTTATCATTTTGTTTTGTTTATTTATTATTATTATGATACTTATAATAAATCATATTAATGGTTCTTATTAATTATGATAATTGTAATGATTATTTATTCATTTACTTAATTGAGGCATAACTATTATTAATTTTATTATGAATATTCTTATTATAATAATTACAATTAACAATTCTATTTTGCATTATAATAATTGTTTTATAATTATAATATTGTCTACGATAATGATAATTATAATAATATTTAGATTGTCATTTTACTTTTATATTTTTCATATTTATTTTATTTATTTATTTGCATTTCAAGGTTTTATAATTTCAGGGACATGACAGTCCTCCCCACCCAAGATTGCTTGTCCTCAAGCAATCATAATTCCAAACATCTTTTCAAATCAGGTGTTACGTTCTTTCACACCTCTACCTATTCTCAAGAGCCTAATTTAGTTAACTAAGGTTCTATTCTTAGTTGGATTCTTCAATTGAAATGCTCTCCTTTGTATCCCAAGCTTGAGGGAGTCATACTCTTTCTATTAAATAGTTACAACTCTTGGATACTAATGATGATTTACTTTTAGGAAAGTTAAGTCGTTAGTGCCTCCCAACCCCATAAGCATTTTGACAGACAACATTAACATTTTCATAGTTTAAGCATAAGGTAAACACAATGATGAGCCCCACAAGAATCAGAAATTAAAGAAGACAATCAAGTAGCTCAACTAAGCAAATAAGTAGCTCAAGCAAGCAAGCACCCAACTTAAGCACACAAGCGAGTAGCTCAACCAGGAAAACAAGTAGCTCAAGCAAGCGAACAACTAGCTCAAGCACACGAGAAAGTAGTTGAACCGCACATAAGTAGCTCAACCAGGTAAACAACTAGCTCTAGTAAGTAAGAAATTAGCTCAAACAAACAAGCAGGTAGCTCAAGTAGACAAGCAAGTAGCTCAAGTAGATAAGCAAGTAGCTCAAGCACATAGGCAAGCAGCTCAAACAAGTAGGCAACTAGCTCAAACAAGTAGGCACTAGCTCAAGTAGGTAGGCAAGTAGCTTAAGTACGCAAACAACCAGCTCAAGCAAGTAGACAACTAGCTTCTTGCTAGATACCAATGTAAGAACACTTCGTGCCCTTGTTCTAATGCTGTTTTCTTTTTGTTTGTGTGTTGGATATTTTATGAGGGTTTTTTTGCTTTTTTTGTGGTTTTTTGAAATGCTTACAAAGAAGATAAAATGCAACATAAAGGGAAATACAAAAAACTATGATAATCACTCCTCCAATCTATGTTTTATTGCTCAATATTCAAAGAACAAACTATTACAGCCATACCCGAAAAGATTGGATGACATGCAACTGCTATTCATTACTTTCGGCCAAAAAACAACTTCACAAACAGGTTCAAATCTCCTTCAATCTGCTGCCCTTTTGATCACCGAAAGTGTGGCTGGGATCCTTGAGCTTGGGCGCCCCTTTATGTATTTTTTTCTGATTTTTATGAAGCCTTATAATTAAAATCGCCCCTCTTCTAGAAAGGCAAACCCTGCTGCAAGAAGGCTGCTGAAACCCCTCAATTCGTACCTCTAAAATCTGATTTATTATGCCTATTAATAAATCTGCAATCACCTACTCTAATTCTTGCAATCTCTGATCAATCAAATCAAACCCTTGCGTCTTTCCAATCTGCCCAATAGAACATCTGAATGATACCCTCAAAATACCAAATTCAACAGGTTTTTCACTACCTCAGATGGCTGCAAACACTGAAGAAGTAACCTTCTCCAATGGCACGATGATTGAAAACCTTTGGCTTCCACTCTCAGACAAAAACTTCATCAACAACAATCATAATCGAATGAATATCAAATAACTTCAAAGTGAAATATATATCCTCTCATGAGAAGTTTGAACTTCTCCAAAAAGGCAATTAATAACATTAAAATGTTATTTATTTTCATCCTTTTAATATTTCACTTGAAACTTAGGAGTTGACGTCCAATAATTAAGTCATTAATTTGGTCCCCTTTCAATGACATTTTGACCCCCGAGTTATAACATTAAAATACCTCCTTTTAATTAATTAATGTTATTTAAGCCAAATAACATTAATAACTCCTTAAATTCATCAACTCTGAATACGCCATCTGAACTGGGGACTCATTTGATGATTCTTCATCCGATCACATGCCTTACTAAAAATAGTAAGGGTTCCATTCTGTCCATGTCTGACTTACTATAAATAGTAAGTTGAGCAAACTGAGTCCCGGAAGCCTCAAACGAAAGCCAGAGCTAAACATCACTGAATGCTGGAGGTGATACAATCCTCAGAAGACCCTCTCAACACCTTCATTAGCCTACGAGGGTCACAATGATAGGCTAATCTACTGAATATAGATGTCTCACTTTGGAGAGGACATTACATTTTAATTTATTGAAATAACTTTCTAAATAATTAATTTAATACTTACTTTGTAAGAAGCCTACCTTATCTCAACCAAATTTTTTCTCTTTGCTGGTTTAATATTTTGATGTAGATTAAAATATTCAAATATAACATGAAATAGAATACCAAATGATGAAGTTGTAATCAAATCCACCAAAACATGAGAATGATATACTCAGAAATTGATGATTGCTTCTTATTGAATCAACAATCTGATTACAAATAGGGGATTGTTTGTAGCTTACAATTAGATAGTCTGATTTAGGAAATTAGATCACATACAATATGTAAAATAGCCAAAAATGTATGCCAAACCCTGTTGTTTTAATCAGAAAATTCAACACAGTGAACAAAAAACACAATTTAACAGAAAATTCAACACAGTGAACAAAAAACACAATTTATCCTGGGAAAACCCTCCTTGAGGGAGAAAAACCCAGGCAAAATATCTCTCTTATATATTGAATTTAAAGGAGCAAAAATCTGCTTACAATCTTGGCCACACACAAGGCCAATATAATGCAATAAAGAATCGCACCTCACTTAGATGCAAATACACAATCATATGATCTCTCCTTAATGTCAATCTGCTTTATGCAATAATATGATTTTTTGTAGATGCACGAACTCCTTGATAAGTGCAAATGTCTCTTTAGAATAAAATTGATGATCAAATGAATGAACATCTCCTTCCATATATACAAAGTAAGGTGCCTCTTCACAAGCAAGGCGACTCTTCACAAGGGTCGGCCTCATTCAAGAACCAAGGCGACTTTTCATCTAGGGTTGGCCTTTAAAAATAATATTTATATGTCATTTATTATTTCGATTTTGAGAGAAGGATATCTCCCGCAGCTAAAACATCAACAAACCCTAGCCAAGTGATTGAAAATTGAAACCCTAGGTTGTCTTGATGAACTACCCTTCAATCCTTGACTGAAATAAGGTTGTAGCAGCACTGTTGGTGGTCTGATATGATTGATAAAACTCTGTAACAGCTGGTATGCAATCTGTATTTGACTGTAGATGGCCCATAAATGCTGAAACACATCAAATATTGCAAAAATATCTCAAATCTTGAAATCGCCTAGCTCAAAAAGATAGTGAATTAGCCCAGCTTGCCTCCTATGCTTGGAAAAGGATGAAATATGCTTGATATCAAGTCTGAAACTTGATTTCTAGCAACTTGTAAAAGCCTGATGTGTATTTCCAGCCAACCCACAATGCAAAAACTCTTCAAAATGAAACTCCAATATGCCAAAAGGAGTGATTTGATATTTGAAGTCAAAATACAATCCACTCTACTTGATTCCTCCTTGGACCTGCAAATAAACAAGTCTTCAAAACCCTCTCCTTCAAGGCCTAACTCCACAAAAGCACGTCAGTTAAGCTCTATGATGAACTCCATGCGAATTCACCTCTCATGGTGGAATGGGGCCATCACCAAACCACAAATATTTCAAGGGAACATCACCTTGAATCAACTGGAATTCACTTCCAGCCAAGAGAAAACTCTCATACACCAAGTTTGCCAAAATATCAATTCAACATAATACTCTCATAGCCCTCAATGCCTTCTTAAATAAGACTCCTAGTCCAAACCGCCATAGAGGAGAATCTGATTTGATTTTATTAAAATATTCAATACCTTCTTTCCTAAGGCATCTAAACCGCCCTTATCCAAAGGATCTGATTTTATCTTATTAAAATATTCTATGCCTTATTCACTAAGGCATCTAAGCTGCCCTCATCCAAAGGATCTGATTTTGTCTTATTAAAATATTCAATGCCTTCGCCATTAAGGCACCAGACCGCCCTTGACCAAGTTGACTTAGAAAAGAATATGATTTGATCTTAAATATTAAAATATTTGATGCCTTCTTAAACCACCATAGGAGAGAGAATGGACTTCTAGAAGCAAATCAGATTTGATTTCATGTGGGTCGACCAACCAAGGAGGATAATAATATTTTAACTGTTTTAAATCTCCCTTCCTTATCTCTTATAAGATTGCTTTGACTTTGCAAGTAGACCTTGAAATAACAATAAAATATAATCAACATTATATTTTATTTTCCATTAAGGATAATTCCCCTTTTTAATCTTCAAAAGTAACTCATCAAAATTATGATTCTCATGGCCAAATATCATTCCCTCACCAGGTTGACTAGCTCACGGGAATGGTGAATGAGCTAGTACTCAACTCCAAAATGTCACTCCGAGAACGTGGACATTACATACTCCTTATTTCTCCCATTTAGCCTTCTGGAATACATAAAGGCTAAATGACCTCCGGGGTGGCTACTGAGAAGGGAACATTACAGTCCTCCCTTTCCGAAATTACTTGTCCCCAGGCAATTGCAAACTAGGATGTTGTAGAATATGTACATCTTCCCACGTGGCATCCTTGTCTGACAATTCTCTCCATCTCACCAAATACCTTTTAACCACCCTGTTTCTCAATCTCCTCTTCTGGGTATCAACTATCTCCACAGGAATTAGGACCAAATGCCCCTCCTCATCCAACGATGGTAGCTCTGATGAAGAAGTAACTTGCTGTCCTAGTGCCTTCACAAGGCACGAAGCATGAAATACCCTGTGTGTCCTACTGCTCTCTGGTAGCTCCAACTCATAGGTTACCTCCCCAACACACCTGATAATCCTGTAGGGTCCATAAAATCGAGACTTGAGATTCCTCGCACTGTTCTTCCTCAAAGAAGACCACCTGTAATTCTGTAATAAAAGGTAAACCAAGTCTCCAATCTCATAACTGTGCTTGACCCTATGCCTATCAACATATGTCACTTGTTGATTCTGTGCTACCTGCCTACTATCCTGGAGTGCTTGCGAGTTGTACTGGTTCCCCTAAATCCAACACTTAGCCTTAGGAGCTCTATACTCCCCAAAAGCCCACTCCACAAATGTCAACTTAGTACCTGTCCATTTGCATAGCTCCTGCCCAAGGCCACTTCGGAACCTCCCGTCTCTGTCACCACCTAAGAATCTCGGCAGCCCATGCAACCTGATGATCTCTTTGAAAAACAACTCTGCTACCCAAGAATTGCGGTGATGAACCTCGGGCATCCATACTGTCCGTAAGCCAACTCCACTTGGATCCCATGAACTGATTGGAAGTCCTCTAAACTCAACATCAATTGACTTCCTCTGTGCCACTCTGATAACCCCTAGAGTCCAATTGACCCAAATCTCAAACTCTTGCATCTGTAAGCAATTGACTGGAGAGAACGAAGTGAGAGACTCGCCAAACTTGGACTCATCCTCTAAAATCGGAACTATATCATACCAGAGTGAATCCAAACACCTCTTATTCAACCCATCTCTTTGTCTCCTCTAGGACATAATCAAATCTTGTGTATGTGGGCTGAATGAAAACTGATGAGCACACCTCATAATGCACTTGAGGTGAAACTCCCTTGACTGCGCTAATGGAATACTAGAGTAGCCATGTGTATCCCATCCAATACTGCCATCATTAGAAGAAGACTCACAACTCATAATAGGATGAGTTGATCCTACAACTATGTCATCATTACCCCATGCAGCTTGGTCAACAAGACCACTATTAGAAAGCAATTGCAAGTGTCCTGACTTATTTTCAGGAGTGAGAAGAATATCATCTGTGGGTGGTAGCTAGTGCTCGGAGTAAGCCCGGTCCCACAAAGTCTGAATAGCTCCTACCAGAAGTGACTCAAGAACCGACTATCCCTGTCATTGACAATACTCCGAGGTAGACCATGCAACCTGAATACCTCAGGGAAGAACAACTCTGCTACCTGTGTAGTTGAATATGTAGTTGCAATCGGGAAGAAGTGGGCATAATTCGTGAGCCGATCAACAACCACATATATGCAGTCTTGACCTTGGGCTTTCGCCAGGCCTGTAATGAAATCCATAGACAAGAATTCCCACTTCCTATCAGGGATTGGAAGTGGCTGAAGTAACCCTGTAGGATAGGTATGCTCCTGTCTATTCTGTTGACAAACAGGGCACTCTTTGACATATCGAAGAATATCTGACTTAAGACCTTTCCAAGTGAAACGCTCCTATATTTGCTTGTAAGTTTTGAAATACTCGGGATGTCTTGCCATGGGCACATCATGAAAGGTTCTCAACACTTTGCTCTTCATCTCTGATCCTGGGGTCAAGAAAATTCTCCCTTTATAAATGATAAGCTCATTTACAACGGAGTACCTACTGTCCTGCACTGAACCCTCAACAATGCCAGAAGCCCACGAGTCTTTGGCATACTCTGCTATAATCAGATGTCTCCAATCCTTTGAATTCTCAACCATGGAGCTCAAATGAGGTCGGTGAGACAAAGCATCAACAACAACATTCTGAGTCCCTTTGACATAGGCAATGTCAAAGCCATACAATTGCAACTTACTTACCCACTTCTACTGACGATCATTGAGATCTCGCTATCCCAGGAAATGTCTCAGGCTGTTATGATCTGTCTTAACACAATTTGCTGCCAACAAGGTATTGCTTGAATTTGGCCAACACGTGCATGATGGCCAACATTTCCTTGTCATATATACTGTAGCTCCTCTCGGGTCCCCTAAGCTTCTTGCTCTCGAAAGCAATAGGGTGCTTATCCTGCATAGGAACTGTGCCAATGCCCTCACCGGAGGCATCACATTGAGGCTCAAAGGGCTTAGCAAAGTCTGACAATGCTAGGATTGGACATGAAGTCATCAAACACTTGAATTTCTCAAAACACTCCTGTGCCTCGGAGGTCCAAACAAATGCACCTTTCTTTGTCAAGTCTGTAAGTGGTTCTGCATGCCGTGAATACCCACTAACAAATTGACGGTAGAAGCCACACAGGCCCAAAAAACCTCCGAGCTGAGTAAGACTATCAGGAGTAGGCCACTTAATGATAGCTCGAACCTTATTCGGATCCATGCGAACCCCCTCTGCACTGATGATATGGCCTAAGTACAATAACTCTGTTATAGCCAAAGCACATTTGGACTCCTTGCCGTACAAGGACTCCCTATCAAGTACACCCAATACTGTATCCAAATGGGCAAGATTCTCCTCCCAAGATTTGCTATAAATTAATATGTCATCAAAGAAGACCAGAACAAATCTTCTCAACTGTGACTGAAATACCTGTTCATGGTGGACTGAAACATAGACTGAAAGGCATAACCACAAACTCAAAATGTCCACAATGGCATCTAAATGCTATCTTCTCGATGTCCTGCTCTCTAACCCTAATTTGATAATACCCAGATCTCAAATCTATCTTCGTAAAGTAGCAAGCATCGTGAAACTCATCAATCAGCTCCTCAATACAAGGAATAGGGTACCTGTTCTTAATCGTCCTCAATACAAGGAGTAGGGTACCATAATTTTTCTTCACCAAAACTACTGATGAAGCAAAAGGAGATTTGCTCGGTCTAATGTATCCCATAGCAAGCAACTCTTTTATTGTCTTTTCAATTTCATCTTTTAGATACTTAGGGTGCTTGTAAGGAGTGATCATCACGGGTTTGGCACCCTCCTCCAACTCTATGATGTGCTCGATCCCTCTGTCCGGAGGTCTACTTGGTGGAATGTCATTAACTCTTGTATATCATTAATCCTTAACTCTTGTATATCAGGATGATAAACTGGTTTTTGCTGCTCCTCCTATGATGGCATCAACATACACTCAGCTGCCCACTCAACCATGTCATGGCGTATGAGTCTCTCCATCCTTCTGAAAGATATCCTGAAACTACTATCTCTGATTATTTTCAGCATGAGTCTTCCCATCAACCTTGAATCTCATCTCCATCTCTCAAAGGTTAAGGGTAAACTCTCCTATGGCATGTAATCATTTCATCTCTAGAACCACATTTGTATCTCCCATGTTCACCACATAGAAATCTGCCTTGAAATCAAAATTGTTTAGGCGCATAGGGAGGTTGAAATCATTCTATCACACTTAAGAGTGTAACCATCAACAACCTTCACTCTTATACCTTCAAATTCCTCTGTTTGTATCTCATGTTTATCAACCAACCTAGTATCAATAAAGTTATGCGTAGCACCTGTGTCAAGCAATGTAATGATCTTTTGACCAGCCAAAAGCCCACACATCCTGAAGGAGCCCTCACGTTGTATGCTAGAGAGACACGCTTCTTGAAGCTTCGCTTCCACCTCATTTTCTGCCTCATGTTCAGACTTTTCTGCCTCATTTTCAGACTTTTCTGCCCTTGACTCTTCTTGATCAGTTTGCTGGTCTGAATTTTTGGACTCGGAATCCTCATAATAGGCCCACATTATACGGTTGGCCTTGCCCTTAGGCCTCAAAGGACAGTCATGATTTGCATCGTAGGGTCCCTTGCAATAGAAACACAAATTTTTACGCAAATCTTTTAGTGTTTCTTGGTCTAGTGGAACTGCTGATTTCTTTTTTGAATATGATTTTTCCGTCTTTTTAGAGAATGACCTGCTGTCCTTGGATGAAGAAGATGCTTTGGATGTGAACTTGCTTTGTGGGGCTGCAAGCTCCATGCTTCTAGCCTTCTTCATTGCTTCTTGGAGTGGTGGGGGATCAAAAGCTTTTACCCAACCTCTTAATGGTTCCAATAGGATTTCAGTAAGCAGAATGACCAACCTTCTTTCAAATAGGCTAGGGACCATAACCAAAAGCTTCTGAAAATCCCTAATATACACCTCCAAACTCCTCACTTGCTTGAGTTGAGCAAAGTCTTTGAAATAAGTCTCTGGATCTTTCTTGTCAAAGTGCTCGATCAACCTGTTAGTGAACTCCTAGTAAGAGGTGATAAGGTTATGTTGCAAAGTGACCATCCCATGGTACCACCAATTGTGAGCTACCCCATCCAAGTGCAAAGTTGCGTACTTGATTGCATCCTCCTCCGCCATAGGCTAAAAAGTCAAGAAGGTATCCAATTTGTGGACCCAAGCTCATGTTGTGACCTTCTCGCTACCATCAAATGTTGGAAGTGTGAGCTTGCTTGTAGCATGTTTTAGGTCCATGTTTTGGTTCCTTGGTCTCTTGTCTTGCCTTAATTTGTAATGCTCTCTCCTTTGACTCATGAATCGGTCAAAGTTCATATGCTCCTTAACTTGTGGTGTTAGCAAATCCCATTCATCGTAGGCTGTCATGACATTATCTGCAAATAATGCATCTTCACCTTCCTCAACATTCCCTTCTTCTGGTTCATTCCTTAGAAATGTAGGACGTGTAGGTCTATTTGTGGTACGGGTGGGTGTTGGTTGTGCCCTGGGAGTTCCAACAACACTGCCATTGTCTCCTTGCTCGTGATTGTGTCTTCTAGAAGTGTTCATCTGCTGTATAGCTGTGGTGAGTTGTTGCAAGACATTTGCCACATGTTGCTGCCCTGCTGCAAGATCTCTCATAATTTCTCTTGCCTCTTTTTCTTCATTATTACCTTCATTTCTCGGTGGACTACCACCTCTCTTGTCACCCATTATATCCTGTTGTGTATTAGCTATTTGATTTTCTAGTTGCTCTGCCCTTCTGCGAGTATAATACCTATGTGGACCAATCTTTGGTGGCTGCATAAGATACCTAAACCCTCCAGGTTGGTAGGATTAAAGCTCTGATACCATTGTAAGAACCCTAGTTCTCCCCAACTGTAACTCTATGCTCTGAATGATAGCTTCTGAATTTTTGTTTTGATTTGTTTTTAGGTTTTCTGCTTTTTTCTGTGTTTTTGAATGATATGTGTATTTTTTGTAT
This sequence comes from Sequoia sempervirens, assembly GCA_007258455.2. Lineage (NCBI taxonomy): Eukaryota > Viridiplantae > Streptophyta > Pinopsida > Cupressales > Cupressaceae > Sequoia > Sequoia sempervirens. The sequence continues at coordinate 42,067,743 of VDFB02056351.1, read as the reverse complement.
TTTTTTAAGATAATGCCAAGCATAAAGAAAACTAAGAAATATACAAAATACTGAAAGGAATAACCGCTGCAAAGGAATATTTGATTTATTGATTATTCTCAAAGACTTCTACATTCAAAATGCATACTTAGAAATAGAGAAGACTATTACATGAAAAATTTGAGATTGCTGGCAGCGATGGTTAAATTTGATAAAGAATTTGATCTGCTGCATATAATGATGTAATGTCCCTGTTTTAGTTGACATTGTTTGTTGAGGAGTGAGCCTATCATTTTGACCCTCGTAGGCTGACGAATATGTTTAGAGGGTCACTTGAGGCAGTTATCCTACGTTTGGGAACATTACTCCAGCAATTGATTTAGGTTTGGGCCTTGGCAGACACTTACAGAGTGATTTTTAGATATTTACTATTTATAGTAAGTCAGGCAGACAGGGGTTTCTATTTTTGGCAGGGCACTTGGTTCAGTTGGTCAGTTCAGTTTCGACCCAGTTTGACAGTCTGGTGAGCAGATAGTGAATATCAAAGCATTTAATGATATTGGGAGAAATATTTAAGTTGTGACTTTATAATATAAAATCAATTAATTAAATAGTAAAATATCAATGGAATAATATAAAGTATTAATACTTTATATTAAAAGGACGATTATTGATGACTTATTTATTCAATAATCATTTATCAAAAAGGGACGCCATATTTTAATAATTTCTCCTAAGTTCAAAGGGCGATTTAATTAATAATTTAAATGCTCATTCACTTGCTTTTTGAGAAGGGTCGACCTTTTGAGAGAAGATATATATTTCACAAAGACAAATCGAACTCATTATGTTATGATTATTCTCATTTGTCTATTTTTCTCTCTGAGAACATTGGGGTTTGTGAAACAAGGGTTTCTGCAAATCATTGGATTTTGAAGAACGTTCCCTCTTCAGAATCAAACATACTGAGACTGTGAGATACCAGTTGAAGCTTGTCAGTTGAGTGGCTTCATTCAGAAGTCATATAGAGCTTATTGTGAAGATTTTCATCAAGGTTTTGGATTGATTTTCTTCAGAAGGCTATTTGATTGCAGTGGCTATACATTATCATCCATCTGGCACTCTATACAAGGCCGTACGGATTTATCCTTGCTGGTTGAAGGCCGTACTGTACCAGCATTCAGGCGTGTGAAGGAGAAAAGAGAAACGCCTTTGTCTTTTTGCCTCTGTCCATTCCAGATTGGTCGCCTTGCTTCTCAGTGATATTGGCGTCTTCTTGGCTGAGGAAAATAATGCATTTCATGATATTTTGATGTTCTTCAATTGTGCGCCTTGCTGCAATAAAATCAGGTTCTTTTTAATTAATTACCAGTTGCCTTTTTCATTGCATGTATTGCCTTTCAGATTGTAATAGTTGGATTTGAATAAGGAAAGCATTCTTAGCTCAAAAATCATAGATTCATTGTTGTTCTAGTATTTTACCAATTTTACTGTATTTTATTTCAAAATCGCACCTTCTCTTATTTTGCATAAAACTTCAAAAAAAATAAAAAATAAAAAACAACGAAAACAAACTAAAACTTTGCCTTCTCAGTTAGTGGTTGGGTTGAGAGACACCTGGTCTCTTACAAATGATATCTCCTCAAAAACCACGCCCAACCCCTTATTTGCAAGAGACGCCAAGAAAGGAAGTGGAATGGGCTAAAAAGGCAAGGCGTTCAGCCCTAGGAGAAACACGTCACCCTTGGTGTTGGTACGGTTGGCTGCAAATTAGATGGTACGACCCTTGTAAAGTGTGCCAGATGAATATTAAGTGCAGCTTTGTGATGTTTATCCCCCTCAATAAAATCTACTCAAAACCCTTGATGATTCCTTCTCAATTTTCGCACAATATTGACCTCTGAGTGAAGCCAATTTGATATGCAATCTTCAGCTGATGTTGCACAACCTCAAAAAGCAAGAACAATGAAGAATTCTCCAATGTCTGAAAGCTCTGGAAATGTAGAAACCCTTGGTTTCTCTTCTCCAACGCCAAAGAAACACATAAAGAGTAATTATCAAATGTTCAAGAGATGAATTGAACTTTTCTTTGGCTTCCTTATATATTCTTCTCAAAAGGTCAATCCCTCCAAAATGCCTTTTGAATCATTTAAAATAATTTTTAATTGCACTTTGGTTTAATAAAATAATATCTCAAGTTGGCGCCCAAGCAATTAATTATAAAATGGCCCCCTTTTTAATGTCTCATGGCCCCATTGGACATAACGTGCAAATATAACTTTATAATATGACTTTATGATATTAATTATTATTAAAGTTACTTTTAATAATAATTAAACATTATAACTTGTGCAATACTCCTTATTTCATCAAGCCAACTGAATTCAGGGATCGACATTGCAAACACATCACGTTCAGGTGCCCGGCTATAAATAGTAACCCTGGCTAAATGACTTACTATAAATAATAAGTATGCAAATTGAGCCCCCAAATCCTCTACAAAGGCCAAACTTGAACTCAGCCAAACCCTGGGGAAGAATAAAGTCGTCAACCAACCAAGTATCTGCCTCAAGAGACCCTCTATCCAAACTCATTAGCCTATGAGGGTCAAACTGATAGGCTAATTCCACTGATAACTGATGACTAGCTAGAAGGGGACATTACAGTAACATACCCTACACTTGGCCATACACTCCAAGATTTTTACTCTCTGACCGAAGGTAGGACTTTTAACATCATGTAGCCCCTGAAAACTATCCATTATTGCCTGAAGTATTACATTCATAGTATCAGTGCCATATGGTGTTGTAGGGGCTATAATCCTCACAACTTCAATCATACAAGTGACAATGGCAAGTCTAACTTCTTCGTCCTGATGTTGCAAAAGTTTTGGCTTAACCAAAGAATTCACCAAAGTTCTCATAGCCTTATACATTGCTTGAGAAGGTGACTGCCTGACCTTACATAATCAACTTTCAGCCTCCTCCAAAATATTAAGAAGAGCTGCTTTGACCTGTGTTAAGAATTTCAGCTTTTCACCAATAAACTCCAAAACCGTGATGGACTCCTGTTCTTTGTTCCATAATTCCAATCTTTTTCCCATAGAAATCTGATGTTGCTTTATCGATTTTCACCTAGAAATCTGTTGTTCCAACAAAGCTTCCATTGAGTTGCTAGAAGTAGCCATATAGCCAACCAAAATTCTGTTTTGCAGTAGCTTCGCTGAAACAAGTCCAATCTACCCAATAGGTTGGCATAATTCTTAGCTCTCTGATACCACTATAAGAAGCCTTGCCAATCTGGACTTAATTTTCTGATTTTGAAGCTCTGGAATTTCGTTAAACACTTTGCTTGTAAACTCCTTAACTGCTGTTTGTGGTTTCTTTTCACTTTTTCAATGCATATGATGATATCATAAATGTAAAAGGCTTCTAATTGCAATACTCTAATGACTGAAATGGTAAGAGATGCAATGCAATATTTATTTTGCTTTTCTCAATGCAATAGTATGATTGAAACTAATGCAAATTTACAGCTACAGCATGATGACCTTATGTCAAACAGCTGATAAGCAAACTCCAAATTCCTTTTATTGCTGCTATAACTGATTACAATGAATGCAACTAATTGACCCTTAAAGGGATGACTTTTTAATGACAATGCCAACTCAGTTTACAATGTAGTACTCATGTATACTGTCCATAGAAAATGCAATTACATTCTGAAGAGCACAAAAGATTTACTGAGAGGGGGGGAGGGTGAATCAGTAAATCAACACAAACTTTCAATTTTTAATCTTTTTAAACTTATTACAATCAACTTTTTGATATGAACCAATTTACACAAGTTGACACAACTTTATTGAACTGATTTTTAGAAGGAAGTAGGCACCAACCTACTAGATTTACAAGAAAGATGATTTAGTAGAATACAACCTACAAGGAACACCTAAACCTTTACAAATTTAGTAGGCACCTACCTACGAGGAGCACCAACCCCTAATGCAAGGCACCAAACCTTGACTTGATGGATGTAAGATGACTGCCTTCAATCAGATCTGCACTGTCCCTATCCTCCAATCTGCTTTATGTGATGAAAGATATCACCCTAGGCCCACACAAGAAGATGAAACTCTTGACTGAACTGCTTATTCTCTACAACCACACCAGTAACTTTGATTTGGATATCATATATATGTTCTTTAATGGTTGCATACCTTTTTATGAAAGGTCACATCTGTTCTTGTATCTTTCAAAAGTCTTACCTCTTCATAACAAAATCAATTTACTTGAATTGTTCTGTTTTAAGCAATTTATGATTTTTATTTTCTATATAACACTTTAATGTTAATCTTTCACTTACCAAACAGTTCGCAGCTATTCAATCTTGAGTTGAAAGGGATGTTACACTTCAGACAGTTCGCAGCTATTCAATCTTGACTTGAAAGGGATGTTACACTTCAGGATTCCGTATCTCTTTGTGAAATACGTGTCTTTTGAAATCCGCATTACACAGAAATATGTGTTTCTCAAACACGTCTTAGATAATGAATCACACCATTTCACAATGACTAGTTATAATGCATAATCATCAAGTCGAATCTTTTCATTAAGGAGATTCATATATGCTGGATTAGTTTACGGAAGAGGCATCTTAGATATATTCGCATCTTTGAAATAAGACGAGTTGATATAATGACTAGCCGCATTCATTAACAGATACGCATTATTTTGGTTCTGTTTGCAGATACGTATTAACAAATACGTATTATTTTGGTTCTGATTGCAAATACATATAGTTTTAGCTATTTCTGAAGATAACAATTATAGCACCTTGAGTTGATCATCTGAACCAGATATTCGAGTTCAAGCAGAATGTTGAATTTCTGAAGATAATTAATCCGCTTTTAACACAGCCGCACAAACAAAACAATTCTGGACTTTTTCGTCTTATATTTCGATCTGTATGTTGTGATATACCTTTTGATCTGTAGCTATCACCTCATATTCCGATCTGTATGCAATTTCACACCAATTTCGATGTAATCTTTCATCAAGCTTATCAGCCTTATATATCTTTAATGGTCTGATTGTCTTGACATCAATGACAATACTTCTAACACATTCAGCTGTAACCACAGCGTCCAATGACTATATGAATTATGAAGTGCAAATACAACTAAAATGCGAATTACAGAACTGCTGTATAAGACAGCGAAATAACTAGTGACTCAAATGAAAGATGCGACTGCAACTACAATGGCCTTATATTCAATGAAAGATGAACCTGGGTGAACGCCTGAACTGAGATGATATTGCTGTGCATGCTCGGTTGATTCCTCCTCAAACAGTCTCTACTTGCAGTGCCTAAGTCTCTTGTAGGCCAGCGATCCTCTCCCAAACAAATTCAAATTTATGTATGCCTCAAATATCAAAATCGCTCCAGTCAGGTGCCGCCCTTTTGTAGTCTGATGGATGCGAATTTTCTCTTAGTCTTGAATCAGCCCAGCAAACCTAAAATTCGTGCTTTCTTGAAACCAGTTTGATGACTATGAGCTGCGCCACTTCATCTGACGAATGATATCACAATATGCTGCGCCTAGAATTCCCTTTTACTGAAATGCGAATTTTTGCTAAGGAAGTCGTGTCTTCTTCCAGCAATAGATATTGACTTAAATAATGAATCTGATTTGAGTTTGATAAAAATGACGCACCCAGACTTGTAGATAAACCTCCAGAAATCAAAGTGTATACAAGCAGAGTGATGCCAAGCTAAATGCGAACTGCCACAAGTAATTCGAATTTCCAGCAAGCTTGAACAATTAATTACTAAAAAAATATTAAATTGATTTATATTTAAAGAACATATGATTAATAAGTGAAGTAAAATTATACTAAATATAAATATATTAAATATTAAAATTTTAATATAAATTTTAAAATTTTAAACTTTTGATTAATGTCATAATTCAATTAAAAATATAAGATTGTTGTTCAAAATGTTATTAAATATAAAAAACTTCAAAAAAAGCATAATAAAAGTATAACATTTTGTTTAAAATTTTATAAAATATTTTAAAAATATAAAAAACGTAAAAACCTAATAATTTTACATTGTTATTTAAAATTTTGCAAACTATAAAAAAACTTAAAAAAAATTAATAATATTTTAAGATTTTATAAAGTGAAAAACAAAATGGAAAAACCTAATAATAATTTAAGATTTTATGAAGTCTAAAAAAAACCTAAATTTAATAGAGACATGAAGTTTTTGCATGGGCGCTTGGAGTCGCGGACGAGTTGCAGCTTGCAAAGACAGTTCTTCCTCACGAATCCGTTTGAAATCTCCATAGCTAATGTGTGAATCTCCTCAGCTGCTGCGTGAATCCAAGGCCTAGTGTGTGGAAAGCTCAGCAATGCAGTCGAGAGAGAAGAGTACAAAAAGATCCACAATCGACTTGAGAATGAAAATTAGCTAAATCTCCTCCATAGCTAGTGCGCAATTTCTTATGCACTTATAGTTAAACACTGACCCAAAAGCTCCTTACAGTTTCTTATGATTTTTTGAGAGATCTGTCATAGTTTGGAATATTATTCTCTGAAGGTCAAAACAAAAACCCTAAAAACGTATTAAAAATATATATTTTTGAAAAAAAAAAACGGAGTCACATGTTCCGTACAAATTTATTGGCAAATTTTAACGAATTTGATAAGTTTTTTATAGATTCGCCGAATTTCAAATTTGATGCCAAAAATTCAGCAAATCTTGTGACTTAGATTGTAAGAGTTGGTATAGAATGCTCTATACCATGCAAGGTTTGGCTATGGAGATAGCCACCCAAGATCTAGGAGCTTCAATGAAAGCACAAGAGAGACTAAACACGAGTAAATAATTCTATTCTATCAAATGATGCAAATGCACAATATGTGTATATGAATGTGATTCAATATGATTGATTGAGATTACAATGAGAACCCTTTTGGTTATATAGGCCAAGGCGAGACATAGGACAACATAAGATTATGGCATGTATCTTAATCTTATGACTTGAGACATAAAGTGACAATGCCCTAAGTAAACTTAAGTAAATTAGTGTGAGTAGGACTTAAGAGGTAAATTGGTTAGGTAATATATCCTATTCACACCAACGATAGTGAAACAACCTGCAGAGTAGAAGAACGTAATAGAGAATATGGTGCAAATACTTGATAATAATGTCACTTTGAGGGGGCAACCTCCTAATCCATTTTGAGAGGGATACCTGCAATAGTTTTTAATAAGAACACAATACTCAACATGTTGATAATAACTAGTCACTAGCTCCTATATATCTGTAATTATGCCTTGGCTGCCATCCAGACTGACTTAGATACTTAACTATAACCACTACGATGACCTAACTACCTATGCATGATTATAATAATGATTATAACTTATTTAAAGGTAAGGTAGCCACAAGCCAAATACTCATAACCTGATACACAAGATTAGGGGTATATCAAAGACATCTATTCAAGGTTTTAATTTTTGAATTAGAAGTCTCCTTTTACATATGTTCAAGCTCACTAGACATAGAAATTAGGTTTTTCTACAAATATTAATTACTTTGTGCAAATACTATTTTTTTGTTTTTTCAGACTTGGTTTGGCATTATTTTATTTATAGATACATTTGATTATATCATCAACTTATGTACCCAGTTACTCAAGTATCATATCTCTCTTTATGCACATTAATGAGCAATATCTTTGCATTTAATTACCAAATTTTTCTCTATAACAGGTCAGGGAAAGAACCAAGGAGCTTGAACAAGCCAATCAGGAATTGCAAAAATCACAAGCAGCTGCAGAAGAAGCTAACCGGGCAAAGTCCGAATTCCTTGCAAATATGAGTCATGAAATAAGGTATTCTTTGATATTGAAAAGGACATAAGAAGCTTTATAATTTTTTTGTTTTGATGCTACCCAGTTTTGTTTCCCAAAACTTAGTTCAGTTAATTAGTCTAACTTAAGGATGCATTAGTTCTTCATTTCAATTTGAAATTGTTAAACATTGAATCTAATTTTGGATTACAACTTTAGCCAACTTAATGGATTAATTAGTTTTCTTACAGCTTCCTTGGTGTCTTGTTTTACAGGCCACCTTCCCTATAGCTACCTAAGTACATGCAGATGTCATTAAAAATGTAAAAGTATCAACATGCAATGCAGTTATGAAAGATACCAAACCAATTTTTTTCTTTTCTTTTTTGAAATTACAAACAACATGCGCCCGTTAGGGTTAGCTGGAAAACCCAAATGATGCAGAATCTAACTCTAACGAAGAATGTACACCAGGATCCCGGGATGGGCAAGGTGTGAGCATGTGGTCAGAGGATCTCAATGCAATGCAATACTGAATAACTCTAACCAAGAATGCGCCAGATGACGGTGAGCATATGGCCAGAGGATCCCTATCACTACAAACTGAAAGCAAACTCAACACCAAGTATGTGCTACTCAATCCAGAATGGAAATGAGGCGACCATATGGCGGAGACATAAAGAACTACCAACGCAACTTCAGAATGTAAAGTAGGCGGCAAGCCAGCATCTAAGATACAAGATTTAAGCTTTTGGATTCGACTGTGTCAATTTTTTTTCCTCTTCCTGATGATGGATCATTGAG